>CM038471.1:11999372-12266872 GCA_021464415.1 Lonicera japonica | reverse complement strand
AATACCAGCAAAAACATCTCTGAACAAGGTTCTAGCACCATGCCAAATGTGTCCGAAGAAAAAGAGCAAAGCAAATGAAGCATGTCCAAAAGTAAACCAACCTCTCGGACTGCTACGAAAAACACCATCGGATTTCAAAGTAGCACGATCTAACTCAAAAATTTCACCCAATTGAGCACGTCTAGCATATTTTTTCACAGTAGCAAGATCGCTATAACTAACTCCGTTGAGTTCGCCACCGTAGAACTCAACAATTACACCTACTTGTTCGACACTATATTTCGATTCGGCCCTTCGAAAAGGAACATCGGCTCTAACAATTCCGTCGCCGTCTACCAAAACGACCAGAAATGTTTCAAAAAAAGTAGGCATACGACGTACAAAAAGTCCGCGTCCTTCTTTATCTCTAAAGATAGGATGCCCTAACCATCCAACGGCAATTCCATCCCCGTTATCCATTGAGCCCGCCCTGAATAATCCCCCTTTTGTCGGATTATTGCCGATGTAATCATAAAAAGCCAATTTTTCGGGAATTTTAGACCAAGCTTCTGATAAACTTTGATTTTCGGCTAGTCCAGCACTAACCATTCGATATATCTCTTATTGAAAGTTCCCCTGATCCCATTGATAATGAGTAGGCCCAAACAATTTGATCGGAGTAGTTGCTGAACCATACCACATAGTTCTGGCAACAACAAAACCTGCAAAAAATACAGCAGCAATACTACTGGAAAGGACGGTTTCAATATTGCCCATACGCAATCCTTTGTATAGGCGTTGGGGTGGGCGAACGCTAAGATGGAATAGGCCCGCCAATATGCCCAATGCCCCTGCTGCAATATGATGAGAGGCTATTCCTCCCGGAACAAAAGGATCAAAACCTTCCACGCCCCAGGCTGGATTTACAGATTTCACTTTTCTCGTTAGTCCATAAGGATCAGACACCCATATTCCAGGACCATACAAGCCTGTTACATGAAATGCACCAAAACCAAAGCACGCCACTCTTGCGAGAAATAAATGAATTCTAAAGATTTTGGGTAAATCCAAAGAAGGTTTTCCTGTACATTCATCACAAAATACTTCTAGATCCCAATATACCCAATGCCAGATAGCTGCCAAGAAGCACAAGCCAGAAAATACAATATGTGCCCCGGCTACACCTTCGTAACTCCAAATACTTGGATTCGTTATAGTCCCCCTTGTGATACCCCAACCACCCCATGAATTGGTTATTCCTAAACGAGTCATGAATGGTATAACGAACATACCTTGTCCCCACATTGGATCAAGAACGGGGTCAGAGGGATCAAAAACTACTAATTCATACAGAGCCATAGAACCGGCCCAACCCGCAACCAGAGCTGTATGCATTATATGGACAGAAAGCAGTCGACCGGGATCATTCAATACAACGGTATGAACACGATACCAAGGCAAACCCATGGAAATACCCCTTATCAAAGAAAAAAAGACACTACGTAACTTTATTACATTGGAAAAGACTATACTATAACTATGTTATGAACCTCCCCTGTTCAAGGGATTATTTCCGAGCAAGGATTCATATTTGTTTGATTCTGTTAGTAATAATATAAAAATTCTCTTCGTAGGAACAAAGAGAAGTAGATTTATTTTATACTCGATAAGTACCAATACGCAATGGGGAGGTTGATACCGTTTTCTATGAGTGAATAGTCCATACTTGTTCATCATTAGAAGGGCCTATTCGTAAGAATTTTCCCTTATTTATTCTGTCTTTCTTTATGAATTTTTCGAATCTGTGGATAAAATACGATAAACGACAATAGTAGAAAGATAATAAACCGATTGTTATGTTTCCACATCAAAGTGAAATCTAGTACTTAGTTTTTCTTTTATGCCTGTATGTGTTCCAAAAATACCCTTTCAAATTTCTGGAGACGAAGAAGCGCCTTGGGTTGACGTATACAACGGACTTTATCGAAAGGGATTCCTTTTTATAGTCCAAGAGATTGATACCAAACTCTCAAATCAAATTGTAGGTCTTATGGTATTTCTCAGTTTGGAGGGTGAGGTAAATGATCTATATTTCTTTATATCCTCTCTCGGCGGATCCATGGTAGATGGATTCGCTATTTTTGATATGCTGGTATATTTGCCACCAACGATGCATACATTAAGTATTGGAGAATGTGCCTCAATGGCATCTTTGATCGTGGCCGGAGGAGGAACATTTACCCAATGTATAGCATTCCCTCACAGTAGGATAATGATCCATCAACCTAATACTTTTCCTTTTGAGACACCAACAGGAGAAACTTTCCTTCGAAATAAAGGAATTCTGTCGCCTGCGTACGTTGGTCGGAGAGGCTTATGCAAAAATAACGGGCCAACCCCTTTGGGTTGTAGAGATAGACCTGGAAAGAGATATTTTTATGTCAGCACAAGAAGCCAAAGATTATGGAATTGTTGATCTTGTAACGAGTGGCAAGCTTGAATTTCGTCAAAACCCAAGTGTGCGCAAGCGGCCATTTGAGATTTTCCCTTCTTAACCAAGTTTAATAGAATACTGTGGCCGACTATTGAAAGACTGAGATGGATGTCGCTGCTCTTGATTGAAATTGGGACATTCTTTCTTAAAGTGTCCTACCTGACCACACCCATAACATATCCTATCCCCGAACCCTTGGCTCTCTTTATTCATGCCAATGAGTCGACCTCAACCGACACCCGCACTAGAAGACCCAGAATCACCCTTGGACCTCTTTCCCGAACCACCTGACTTTTTCCCTTCAGTACCTCACTTCCTATCAAAGAATCTACTCGCATCGATCCTCTTCTGTTCCACCTTCAGAGCCATCCTCACAGCTTCAACAATACTACCGTGGTTCAAATGATATACCTTCTCCCGAATAGAAGGTTTCAACCCCTTAAGAAATAAACAAATCTTCTCCTCGGGGTCATTGTCCAGACTCCTATCAAAATGACTCAAACTTTCGAACTTGACTTCGTATTCTGCCACAGACATATTCCCTTGGACCAGGGAACGAAACTCGTCTCTCTTCAGACTCCGATGGACCGATGAAAAATAACGTTCTAGAAATAACTGGGTAAATTGCTCCCAAAAGTAGGAGCGCCCGCTCTCCTAGACACGTTCCTCCACCATATACCAGCTTAATCAACCAGCTGGTAAGTTCCCAAATTTAACTTCAAATCATCGGGTAAGATCATGACCTCGAAGGCTCTCTTTATTTGATCGAGCCAGGACTCGGCCATATCAGGACCAGATAACCCATTGAACGTGGGTAGGGCTAACTTCTTGAACTTCTCTAGGGCCATTATAGCCTTATTCTCCTGAACTCTACTTTAGGGCTGCTCAATATGCCCTAACACGTTGGCCAAATCTCGGGCCATAGCACGTATCACATCAACTGACTCTCCGAAGGTCGAACTCTCTTGGTTGGCGATGTGTTTTGGTCGCGTCATCATTCTATATGAACACAAGGAGAAAAATGTCATAACAATTCCGCATACTTGACAGGAAGACAATTTATTATAATATGCCATAATTATTATCCCACAACCTAAGTAATCGCGTAAACCTATGCTCTGATACCAAATTGTAACACCTCCGCCTTAATCTACAAGATAACACCCGTATTTAAAGCCTAAAGCGTTACTCACCCATCCTAGTAAAACTAGGATAGGCGTATAAGAAGAGAACAAATACACAATAACACATATCCATCAAGTATTCTAGACGTAGAGCACGTCAAAAACGTAGTATCATGTTCAAGCATACATCACACCTATACATGTATATGAATTCAAAATCGCATGCGTTCCAATAATATATACAATCCTCGGGCTGGCCATGGCTTCCCGAAAAAACATATGCATATTGTATATAAAAATTAATCGTATCAGAGCGCTTATTTTGTCCCTGATCCCACTGCTTCTTGTCCTTCTGGGACTCGTGAGTACCTGTGATAGTTTTAGAAAACGGGGTGACCTATACGCTCAGTAGGGGTAAATAATCACAGAGAAAACACAATTCAGTGAAAAACATCTATTCATTTCACAATGCAATGCATATGCCAATGCAGGTTACCTCCCATATGTCAACCATAGAATCACGTAGCTGGAATGTGCCAATGCTGATCCTGAATGCAAGGTGGCCAGACCGCCATCTGATAACAGTCATAAGTTGGCCCAACGGTCTTATAGAATAACATGGCCCATCGGCCCCAGAATACATCAATAGATCACAGTTTAGACCTCAAGTCCACCGATAAAATCATAACCACAGAACCATTAGTGCCTTGCCAATTTGCTTATGTTCCCAGGCTCCACACCGGTGGCTGATAGGCGACCATACATTGCTCTCCCAGGGGTTTAGGGCTTTTCAACCCAAGGGCACCGAAACCCTTCCTATTTTTTCCATTCCGGCAAGCACCGTATTGATACAACCATCTGTACTCAAGAGACACCAGCTCTCCATTTCATTCACGAACCATATAATCCTTTCAAGAGGTCAGTAATAAAATCACAAACTAGGAAATTGATCTAGAGCTTGCCATGATCTTTCTGAGCCTTTGGTTGACACAATAATGAGGTATACAGTATGCAAACATGCTTATTTCATACAAACATCAAGCAAGCTATTCCCTACCCACTCAAGTACAACCAATTCTATATCTTTTGGTGTGTATAAATCAATCAATAGTTTCATTTTTTCCTCAAACAATATCCACACCGCCAAGAGATACCGTATATGATTCCAATAACACAGTACAACATGTGGGTAAGGCATATCATGCTTTAAATCATGCAAACATAGCTTTATAAATCATACAAACAATATGAAACATTTTTATCTTGAAGTTTTTCTCACAAATAATAATCAAAAACCATGATTCTCAAGTAATAAAAAGCATAATATCAAGTTTTGAAAGCCATAGGACCCCTACCTTCAATTTATGAGTGAGAAAGAAGAAAGAAATTTGATGCTTCAAGCTTTCCCCAAAGAATCCTCAAGGTAGAAGATGATGAATAGTAAAGCTAGGAGGTGTTCGGATGGTTTTCGATGTTTAATCCTTCGATCGGGAGTGAAAATAGGTAAGGATTGAATGAGGACATAAATACATGATCATTTAATATTACGTATAGATTGAACAAAAAACTTTTGCTAAAACCCTATAAGAATAAAGGAATTTCACCTTTTTGAATTATGTAGAGGATCCATATGAGGAGACTGGGTTTGAAAACATCAAATTGCGATTTGGTCAGATTTTTATAATTCTCGCTGGGCTGTGAAAATTAATTATTTTCGCCACCGAAATGACTTCTGATCGTCTTAATTTTTTGGGCAATGATAGTAACTTTGCGTTCCGAACGACATATCCAATAATCATTCCGATCCAACGGTGCAATCAAAAGTTACGATTGATTTACAACTGCAGTGCCGAAAACTTAAAAATCTTCTATCGTATTCCTTCTGCCATCAAATCTTGCACCGAGTGTGGGCTAAGGTATCACCAAGATTTTCTCCTCTTTCAATACAATAAACCCTAACTCATGAGAATTATTGTTATATTGAGAAGAGACGAGGCCGGCGTATATATAAGGCTACAATAGGGACCTTAAGGAGAAATAAGTTTGGGCTTCCTATGGAAAGTTGGAATCCTAATTCTACTATGAATTATTCCTTCCATAAATTATAATTTGCACCACTAAAGAATTATAATTTCACTCCCATCCTTATCTCAAAATTTAATTTTGAGCTCCTTGTTATTAAATACTTATTATTCTCCCCGCGTTAAGATTACAGATAACCGTCATTTAAATTAAATTACTGACAATTATATTTAAATGACTTCTTAATCCTTGAGCCTACCACTTAACTTATTTGACATGTCGGATTAACATAAACCACCTGCAGGGTTTGACATGATCAAAACTTATAAGCTTCTCAAGGGGCTATCATCAATCCCTATACCGGGACGTGGATTCCGTCAATAATTAATATTCATCATACATATAGTGTCTTCATCCAATTCACGAAGATTATTGATCAATAAATGAATCTCACTCTTAATGAGTCAAAACAACAAACACTACATATATATGTTTATTAATTATTTCAAGATTAAGAGCATAAGTAATCATAATAACCATGAGATTTTAAATTGTTTTATATAGTCAGTATAAAAACAATAACCCAAACTGGTCCTATTCAATACACACAAAGTGTACTAGCACAACGAGTTAAAACTATACCGTTTCCTATAGTTAAGATAAACTACTAAAACTTGTGCTATAATTCTACCGATAGGTGTCCAATTCCATCTAAGACTGTGAGCCATTAAACTTATATTCCACAAGAATCGATGATATGATATTCTGTGTGTAAGCTATACTCTACACACCAAATCATCTACTATATGAAATAAAAGACACACCTGCACAATATTTAAATAAATAATATAATGCAACCATTGCCTATAAAGATTCTCATTAAAATGGCAAAACCAAGTTTATAACATATCCAAACCAACAAGAAAATTATGGCTTTTAGTATATCACTCTAACAAGGATTACTCAAGAACACCTATCTTTCTCTTTCTAAAACTCTCTAGAGCTTAGTGGAAGAGGTTGGGTCGAAAAATGGGTGAAAAATGGCTTAAAACGAGCTTTAATCCATTTTAAGTCGGTTTGTTATAGTAGACATGCGGACCGGTATGCAAAAGCCCTTAGACCGGTCCACAGGGTGAAAATTTGGTGATTTTTAAAGTCTGGATCGGTCTGAAAAAAGGCCAGACCGGTCCGCACGCAATTTTGGCTCTGGAGCACTGTTTTTGTTTTGGCTATAATTTTTCGTTCGGAACTTCGATTGAGGTGATCTTTATATTCACAGAGAGGTAATTCAAAGATCTACAACTTCCTAAGAGGAAGTTTTCCCAAATTTTGGACATATTTTTTCCATAAATTCACCGAAGACAGCACTCTACCGAAGCGTTACTAAACAACCAGAATTTAGCGATGGACCTACTTAGCGCCCTGTTTTGACCCACAAGGAGTGTGAATTAGCTTTTGGACAAAATACAAAAGTTGTAGAATGACACAAATGCTAGACACACACGCAAGAGAAACTTTAATTGGATAAGTAACGGAGGAATTACGGTAGCTCAAAGTTAGCTCAAATTAACGGATCGCAAGGAACCAATACTTTCTATTTATCAACCGAAATCGATTCGGACCACCCGAATCACCAAAGGGTCATACACATGTATATAAAAGAGTTAGTAAAACATAATTAACATTAATTTAAATACAGGATGCTACAAACACTCCCTCTCAAGCTGGAGCGTACAATTTGTATGTTCTAAGCTTGTTACAAATATAATTGACTCGAGGTCCACCGAGGGACTTAGTAAGGATATCAGCTAGGTGATCATTTGATTTCACGTAGCTAGTAGCGATCTCTCTTGAAATAATTTTTTCTCTAATAAAGTGACAATCAATCTCGATATGTTTGGTCCTTTCGTGAAAGACCGGATTGGACGCAATGTGTAGAGCTGCTTGGTTATCGTATATCAACTTCATTTGTTGAATCTTCGTGAATTTTAGCTCTTGGAGTAACTGTTTCATCCATATGAACTCACACGTCACTTTTGCCATAGCCCGATATTCTGCCTCAGCGGATGGACAAAGAAACAAACAATTGTTTCTTGCTCTTCCATAAGACCAGATTCCTCCAACGAATATACAATACCCATTGGTGGAATGTATATCATATAGGTAGCCTGCCCAATCAGCATCAGAATAGCCAACAATCTCAATGTGGCCTCTACTCTCATATAGAAGGTCTTTACTTGGTGCCTTCTTTATGTATTTTAAAATACGAACAACTGTCTCCCAATGACTATCACACGTAGCACTTAGGAATTGGCTAAGTACACTCATTGAGAACATTGTGTCAGGACGTGTCACGGTGAGGTAGTTGAGTTTTCTAACAAGTCTCTGGTACTTACTAGGGTCTGATAATGGTTCCCCCTGATTAGGTAAGAGTTTGACGTTTGAATCCATCGAAGTCTCTACAGGTTTGCAACTTGTCATGCCAGTTTTTTCTAATATATCCAAGGCATACTTCCACTATGAGATGATGACACCCTGTTAAGATTGAGCAACTTATATTCCCAGAAAGTATTTAAGTTTCCCTAAATCTTTCGTCTAAAAATGGTAAAATAAATGCTGCTTAAGTTTCTGTATGCCTTCTTGATCATTTCACGTAATTACAATCCACATAAACGACTAAATAGATGCATATATTAAGAGATGACTACGAGTCATACCAAACTGATAAACAATCGAACTAAAGCGTCCAAACCAAGCCCAAGGGAATTGCTTTAGTCCATAAACAGAGCAACGGAGGCGGCACACCAGATTAGACTCCCCCTGAGTAACAAACTCAGGAGGTTACTCCATATATACCTTTTCCTATAATTCACCATGAAGAAAAACATTCTTGATGTCCAACTAATAAAGGGGCCAATGACGAATGGCCACCATAGAGAGAAATAGACGAACAAAGGACATCTTAGCCACCAGAGAGAACGTATCACCATAATCAAGCCCATAGATCTGGGTATACCCTTTTGCAATTAGCCAGGCTTTCAAACGATCAACGATTCCATCGGGCCCAACTTTGATAGTGTAAATCTAATGACAACCCTATTATTGATTTACTATGAGGAAGAGGCAGGAGCTCCTATGTGCCACTCGAATACAAGGCAGATATCTCATCAACCATAGCCTAACGCTAGCTCGGATCAGAAAGAATGCTTCCTACATTTTTAGGTGTAAAAATATGAGACAAAGACAATGCAAAGGCAGTATATTATAGAGATAAACAATGATAACTCACAAAATTATAAATGGGATGAGGGTTACGAGTAGAATGAATACCTTTGCGTTCAACAATAGGAAGATCCAGGCTAGGAGTCTAAACCAGAGACGTAATTGGAGGAGGAGATGAGGCCGGTGGATCCGATGATGGGCTCCGATATAGTCTCAGTGGTAGGCTTGGTAATGGGGTTCTCAATAGATATAGGTCGAGGTTGGCGATGGTGGTAAATAGAGAAGGTGGCGAGTTTGCTGTAGGAGCCATAAGGTCGGAGAGCGCACAACCTGTGGAATCGGACTAATGTTTGATATAGGGGACTCACTAATATCAATAGGACATGTAGTAGTTTCTGAAGAGGGAAAGAAGGGAGTTGTCTCAAAGAAGTTAACGGCTGCGAAAATATGGTATCATTTAAGGACTGGGGAAAAACAACAATAACCCTTTTGTAAGCGAAAATACCCTAAAAAGATACATTTGAGAGATTTTGCATGTAACTTATCTTTCTTAGGAGTGAGGTCATGTACAAAATAAGTGCAACCAAAGACACGAAGGTGGATGGAATAAAGAGGCTGGGTGGGAAATAACATAGAATGAGGTACCTAATTTTCTAAAACTGAGGATGGCATCCTAATAATTAAATAGCAAGTGGTGAGGACTATGTCTCCCCAAAAACGTTGTGGAACATGATTGTGAATAAGGAGAGTACGAGCAGTTTCAATCAAGTGTCTATTTTTTCGTTCAACCACTCCATGTTGTTGAGGAGTATGAGCACAAGAAGATTGGTGAAGTATGCCCTGAGAAGTCATAAAGGATTAGAAGGGGCCAGAAAAATATTCTCGTGCATGGTCATTGCGGAAAGTGCGAATAGTGGTGCTAAATTGGGTTTTAATTTTTGAGCAAAATGTTTGAAAGATGGAGAATAGCACGGAACGATTTTTCATTAAAAATAACCAAGTGTATCAGGATAAATTATCAACAAAGGTCACAAAATATTGAAAACTCTAAGTTGTCTTGACACGACTAGGACCCCATACATCAGAATGAACTAGAGAAAAATGTGACTCTGCTTGTTTATTAACACTATTGGGAAAAGAACTACGAACGTGTTTTTCTAACTTACAAGACTCACACTCTCAAGATGACACACGAGAAAGACTCGGCACCATCTTTTGTAGTTTTTGTAGGTTGGGATGGCCTAAACGCTGGTGAAGGAGTGCAGATGGAATTTAGAACTGGCAAAAGAAGACCTCGACACGATAACCCGATACGAATCGACCTGTTCTTATAAGTTAATGGGTGAAATCTTAACAAATTCGGGTTATTAACAGGTCAACCCCATTATCATGATTTGATAACGAATCGAGTCAACCCGAACCCGCTAAATTCGTTAGAGACCTATTTGACCCCTTAACCATTTAAGTAAAAAAAAATTTATTTAATATTTAAATGTAAAATGATGGGTGGTGATTATGTAATATTCAAATAGAAGAAGGGTACATATGTCTTTTGTGATCCACTAAACCTAACTATATAAGGATTTTTTTTCTTTGCTCTAGGTGGTACAAACAATTACGCCTCCAAGCCCTCCACAAGCTCATAATTTATCTCCTCTCTCTCTATATATATGTTTAGTGTGTTTCTCCAAAAATTATCTAAAGCCATGATCCATCATCAACTACACACCACCATCCATTAACTTTAGATCCACTATTAATATTTGAAGCGTATGTAATTTATTTCTTTTTTTTTTAATTTGATTGTTATATTAACCTATTTTAATGTTTTTTTAGAACTTTTTTGGATAAAAAAATATTATAATATGTTTGTTCCCTCATTTTCTTTTTTTATATTCAGATTTAATTTTTTCAAAGTCATAATTTATCCATTTCATTATAAATTTTGGTCTTAAAAGTATAAATAAGATTTTTTTTTAGACACTAATATATCATTTTTATCTTCTTCTTTTTTAAAACAAAGGAAAACAAAAAAATCTAGATTATGTTGCATATTTGGTAAAAAATCCAGATTAACGGTTGAAAACGAATTGTGTTCGTGTTACCTGTTAAGATAACGACTCGTGTACGAATGCAAAATTTTAACCCATTAAGATTAACGGGTCGTGTACGTGTTTACGTATTTTTAACCTCTATTCGTTAAGACCCGACACAAAACCGACTCGACCCAACCCGTTGACAGGTGGTGGATCACTAGTAATATAGGCTACAAGGGCTAGTGGTGGGGTGAGGTAGTATAGACTACGATACTTATGTCCTACTCCGATTAACTTTCTAGTACTTTGCTCCTACACAAGAACCGAATTAATTACAAAGGTAACGGAATAAGGCAAGGTTTGGGTTAATTTGCTAATTAAAATCAAATTAAAAGGACATCCAAGCACAAAAAAGAACATAATTTAAAAATAAGGTACGCAAGGGTTCAGCCTGCCCAATACCTTTAACTTTTGTTTGAGAACCATCGGCTAAGGTAATAGTAAGCAATGAATCGGAATAAGTAATAGAAGAAAACAAATTCTTGTTACCAAACATATGATTAAAAGCACTAGAATCAATAACCCAAGATCCAAGAGATGATGTGCAATACCCCGTACTTTAATTTGTTTTAAATTGAATTATATTAGCTTCTTTACACTCATGTGAGTGATCGTTTAGTGATTTGGGTGGTCCGAATAGATTTCGAATGATAAATAGAAAGTTTTGGTTCTTCGCGATTCGTTGATTCTAGCTAACTTTGAGCTATTATAATTTCTTCATTACTTATTTCGATTAAGATTCCGTTCGGATAGGTGTCTAGGATTTGTACCATTCTACAACTTTCATATTTTTGCCGAAAGTTAATTCCCACTCATAGTTGGTCAAAACATCATGTGAAGTAGGTCGGTCAGTAAATTCTGGTAGTTTGGTAGTGCTTTGGCAGAGCGATGTATTTGGTGAATATTTGATAATTATCTGTCCAGAATTTGGAAAAACTTCTTCTTAGAAAGTTGTAGATCTTTGAATTACCTTTCCGTGGACATAAAGATCACATCAATCAAAGTTTTGAGCGAGAAGTTATGACCAAAATAAAAATAGGGTATATGCTCTATTGATTTGGGGGTTTTACTACTCTAAGGATGTGGTGATGCAAAGGCTTTAGGATTTCACCGAACGGGGCTTCGGTTTACAACTTTCTTCCTTCTTTTGGTCTATAAACTTGAGGTAAGGGTTCTAAACTTTATTTATTTTATAAAAGCTCAATAATATGATTTTATTTATCTAAAGATGAATGATTATATATATATATATATTTGATATGAAGCACATACTTCTTTGTTATTGATTATACTTGGATGATATATACATGTATGCTTATTATGAAAACCATGTTAGTTGATATTTATAAATCATGCATGATTGAGCTATGGTTATATGATATGAAGCGAGATATGCCATATAAACTCGATTCTCGCATAGTATTTGATTTCTATGGGATGTCCCTTGGGTGTATAAGTGTTAATTTGTTATGAAGGAACTAGCAAATGATTCTTGTATGCACAAAGGGACAAGAATGATGTTTGATGAGGTTTACATGGCATATGTTATTTCTAGTTTACACTTAGAGCATAAATTGCACGCTATGCATAATTATTGTGTCAACCCAGCATTCTCGGCGATATTTTGGACAATCTTGGAGTACTCTCATGGCATATGGTATATTATTTGCTTCTTGGGAGGCTAATACCTCATATTTATGATGATAGAGATATTTTCTATATTCATATTGGCATTTCTAGAATCGTGAGATATTATTCTCTAGAGATCGTCGTTCTGCATGGCATTTGTTCTCGGTTATGTTATATATGGTGGGGTGTTGCCCACAGTTATTTGTATCTATTGTGGCCTTCCATCAGGTGAAAGGGAAATGATGTGGTTAGTGTTTGCCGGTATGGAAAAAATAGGCAGGGCCTGGTGCCCTTGGGTTGAAAAGCCCTAAACCTCCGGGGGGCCAGCACGATGTCAGCTGTCTAGAGCTCGCGGTGAGTAGTTCGAAAATCTAGACATCGACAAGACACTAGTAAGTCGTCGTGTAATACTCTGTATTTATTGTAATGTTAATTATGCCATGTTGGGTTAATTTGTGTGAAAATTGTACTTTTAAAAAATTATCTGTTCATAATTTAAAGAAAAGCTCATTCCATAAAATGTAGGTCTCTGAATTCCCTTTCCATGGACATAAAAATCGTCTCAATCGAAGTTCCAAGCGAGAAGTTATGGCCAAAATAAAATGAGAAAAATTTTACTTACGGACCGGTATGGGAAATTGGCATACCAGTCCGGCATATACAAACTTAGGGAATATTTGGCTGCAGACTGGTATGCAGTTTTGGCATACCGGTCCGGTGTGAAAATCATTTGGGAGAATTTAGCTCCGGACCACTATGGAGTTTTTGCATACCGATCCGGCATTTAAAAATCTAAAAATTTTAGGACTGCGGACCAGTCTCCCATTTTGGCATATCGGTTCGCCAGCATGAACAGTGCACTGACTTAAGTCGATTTAAGTTGGTTTTATTCTCTTTCTTCACCCATATTTCGACCAAAACACTTCTCCCACCTCCCTAAAAAGCTCTAGAGAGAGAAAGCAAGAAATTTCATGCATTTTTCGTCCCTAATCGAAAGTTTACGCTTCAAATCACTCAAAATCCTCTTCCTCGTTACTATTCATTGTCTCTTTCGTGCGGATTGCTTTGGGGAGGGCCTGAAACTTCATCTTTTCTTCTTCTTCTTGGCTCATAAGTCGAGATAGGGGTTTCCTTATTTTCAAAACTCAATAAAGTGAAGCTATTATTCGATAATCCATGTGTTTGATTTGTATGAACTTGGGAAGTTGAATATATATATACATATAGTTATGATATTTCATGATATGTGTGGTATTGACATGATTTGAAGTAAAATATGCTAGGTATACTTGATATAAAGAGTTGTTTGAACCAAATAATATACCCCTTGGCTATATCTATGATACGATGGATAAAAGTGGTTTATTGATGGACTTTTGTATGCCAAGGGATATGTAGTTGGACTTGGTAAAGTATATATGGCATAAATTGCTTCATGGGATAATTAACATCATGTTATGCATATTATGTGCTACTATTGTGTCAACCGGAAGCTCGACAACTGCCAAAGTCATGGAGACTCTATCATGGCTCTTATTTCAATTATTTTTCTCACGGAGGCTTATATCATTTATCTATGTGATAAAGAGCTTGTGGCTCTCGAAAACCGAAGTATGTTTTGAATGTATGGTGCTTGCTGGGACAGAAAAATAGGTAGGGCCCGGTACCCTTGGGTTGAAAAGCCCTAAACCCCTGGGGAAACAAGGTTTGGCCGCCTGTAAGCACCGGTGTGGAGCCCAAAAACCCAGGAAAATTGGCAATGTATTATCGTTTGGTTGCTATCAATGTTTATATGGGATCAAGTTGATTGATCCAAGGATTGTTGTTATATGTATTCATATGGGATCGGGGCAATTAATCTCAGGCTATCAGCTTGATGATCTGACTTCTCGGTGGTATCGGAATATTCTCATAGCTCGAGATCTCTATTGTACGGTAACTGGTTCATACGGGAGGTAACCTGAATTTGCACGTACATGCATAGTCAATTGATGAGCATGGTTCTTGTTTGCCTTATTTATTTAAACATGGTTTGGGAGATATGTTTATCTACTTGTTTTGAACACCTGCCATATACCCCCCCTACTGAGCATATGGCTCACCCCTGTTTTCTTTAAATCCTTACAGGTACTCACGAGTCCCTTGAAGACAAGGAAATGATAGGATCTGGGACGCATTAGAAGCTCTGATACAGTGAAATTTTTGGTGTATACATATGTTTTGTTTTTTTTTGGGAAGCCACGGCTAGCCCGAGGTTTTATATATTTTGAGAACACATGTGTTTTGGATTGTATACATGTGATGCATGCTTAGTAATACGTGATATATCAGTTGTTGTTGACTTATTTTCTTTCTATATACCTATCTTTGTCCTATTAAGATGGGTTAGTAACATTCCAGGTCTTAATTACAGGTGTTATCTTGTGGATTAAGGCAGGGGTTGTTACACGTTGGCTGTCTAGAGCCCGCGGTGAATAGTCAGGGGATCTAGACAATTAATATAATAATCGGTTGATGTGACCTGTGGTCCAGTTGTTAATTATCTGTTGGTATTCACCCGAGACAGAGAGGCCATATCCTGGTTATATATGATCCCATGTTATGATCTTGATACATATATCTCTTGGGGACGGTCAGCCCCACGTTATAAATGTTCATGGATTGATCTTCTGGCGGCGATCTATTCTTTTGGGTGGTCAGGCCCATGGTTACTATTACGGTATTGATTCAGTCAAATTATATATCTTGATAAGGAGCGGCTATAGTCTTGGGCAGGCAGACCCATATCATCTTCTATCTCGGCTCATCCATATTTTGGTGATTCGATGTGACGGTTGACACAAGGGAGGTAACCTGCATTAGCATGAGCATGCATTGTTTTGTGAAATTATAAAAAGTTACAAATAATGTTTGAATTGTATTATGAAAAGGTTTACTTTGTTTAAAGTAATGAATCAAGAAATGTTTTCAAAGTTGTTCCTTTTTTCTCCCCCTACTGAGCGATATGCTCACCCTGTTTTTCTAAAACCATACAGGTACGCAGGAGTCCAAAGAGGACAGGGACACGACGGGGCCGGGGACGTGTTAGTGGCTATGATACGGACTCATTTCTGTCATGTATATATTCTCTCGGGAAGCCACGACTAGCCCAAAATGTAGTATATTCTCTTGGGTTACTCAGTTGGTTATGTAACATGAATATGTATATGTTTGTATGTTTATGTGCAGTACTATCATCATTAGTATGATTATGAAGTTGTTGTTTGACATGCATGATATTACTATTTGGATTTCTTTATGCATTTATATATATTCATATCTTAGTCCCACTAAGGTGGGTTAGTAACACTTCAGGTCTTAATTACGGGTGTTATCCTGTAGATTAAGACGTGGGTGCTACATGATGATTGAGAAATGCAGGCAATAGGGTTACCAGTTTGATTTACATAAGTACTGGAGATAGATTGCTTGTTCTCTTGGAATTGCTGGAACTCAGCGTATTTAGTGGCAGATACTGAAAGCTGATTGATTATTCGCTTGGACTATCCATTCGAGTCTTGCAGTATAAGCCAAAACACCATTAAACTATTACTAGGAATAGACTAAAAATATGCTAAAACACAGACCTTAAAGAGACGATCTGAAAAAAGAAGATCTAAAAATATGAATAGTAAATGAATAGTAAGTGAATAGTGATGCCAAACAGTGCCAGTGAACAGTAATAATGAACATTGCCGGTGAACTTTAGCTTCTTTTTTTTACTCGCGACGGCTAGGGTTTACACACGCTGGAATAAAAACACAGTGGCTAGGGTTTACACACTGGGATATAAACACAACGGGTAGGGTTTGGTTATTAAGTGATTAGCGCCTATGGTTTTGGTGATTGCTAGAATGAAGACACAACAAAAACAAAATTGGAGTAGGAATTTTTTTGTTCTCACTAATCTTCTAATACCACGTGACAATACAAGAGATTATGAGAAGAATTGTTATTTTAATTATTGAGAAAAGGAGTACATCTATATATACAAGAGAGACCTTAAAAATAAGGATATTTCCTTCTAATAAAGATTTCCTAATTATCTCTTAAATATATACATTCTATAAATAAAATATATACAAATCTAACAATAATAACACTGAAGAGAAAGTAAACCAAAAATGAGAAAATGCCTTTTGATAACTGCCACTGGATGATTTATTTAGTGGAATGAAGAAAGTTTCAGTCATCCGCATTAGGTGCACATTTCCTAAGCTCATTGTCAATGATAAGACTCACTTTTCGTACAGACAGGAGTGAAGTGCACATTGGAGTCCACAATGTTATTAATCATATGTCCTAGTTTCAGCCAGAAAAGTCATTTAATTTTTGCCGTCCTTTACATCTTCTATTCATTTATTATACAAATCACTCTTCCAACATTTTTTTCACTTGTCATCTTAGCACACCTACTTCTTCGTCGTAAGCATCATAAGACGCCTTTACATGGAGATTATAACTTCTTGCTTTTATGGAATAAAGTGAGATTCAGACATTCATGACGAGTGGATTTCCCTATTGCTTGTTTTAGTTCAAAAAGAAATTAGGATAGTTAAATTGCTAATAATATGAAATTTGACACCTTAATAAATTTTCTTTGTTATCATTTGAAGTTATTTGAAAAAAAGATACAAGACTCCAATTTTGGGGGATTTATTTAAGCAAAAAAAAAAGGAAACGGTGTAAATGGTAACAAGTCAAAAACGCATTACCTTGGGTTGTGACAATGGATATAGTTTATGCTAACCCAAGTGGCATCTGGAAACATCTGTTTCACTACTCCTCCAGCTGTTCTCTTTCCATTCAAAGGAAGGGTGGCTGCAACAAAAATGTACTACTTACTTGGTTCATATATTTCTCTCACCCTCCTCCACCCTGTTCTCTTTTTCACCTCACCATCTTCAGTTCCTCCTGTCGACTTTTCAATATCTTCAGCATCGTCAGAATCATCTTCCTCTTCCATAATTAGATCATCTTGCACATCTTTAGAATCTTCTAGTTCCAAATTCAAGTCACCCGGTTTCGCAATTGTAGATTTTTCCCCCAGAGAAAAAAGCTTTTAATCAAAGCGAAGCATATTAATAAGATAGATTGCTTGGTTCTAAAAAAATCCCACAGAGTAGCATGTCTGCTTCGTCAAAACGTACTAAGTCAAAAATAGTACTCCCTCTGTCCCAAATTGCTAGTCCCTTTTGGGAAATCCAAATATCATTATTGCACTTTTTGCTTATTTTACATTGATTTTTCCTTTTTACCCTTTTCTTTATTCAAAACCTTTACTTGAAAAGTGAAAGTACAAAAGGGCAAAATAGGTATGCATTTATCTTTTATGAAAAGTAGACATTTATTTTGGGACATCCAAAAAAAGAAATAGTCACTAGCAATTTGGGACGGAGGGAGTAAAATTTATATTTTTTATAAATGACTAGGATATAGCTGTTTATAGAGCAAACATAGTTCATTTATATTTTTTATAAGAGAAAAAATACCACATATTTGCCACCATGTATATAATCTGAACGGTGACATCTACCTAGGACGATTGCATAAAGGTAATTCAGAAGCGCAGCTGGTGTAGACACAATTATATCCCTTTCTTTAACTGGCCATCCCTGCAAACAAAGTTAAAGACAACTCTTTACAACAACGAATATAATGATGCACTTTTCAAAGCAAACAAATCATAAATTTCATGGTCTTAAAGACAATAGAGAAATGCCACAATAAATACTTGCTGGCCACAAATAGCTACAATAATGAGAAGTGTTTTCCCACTATCACACAGTTAGCCATCCAAACCACTTGTTCACATAGCATGACATTAGGGCAAAGAATAAGACAAAGCTGATGGGGCTGGCTCAATCCTTGATCAACTAAAGTGTCTGCAGAATTATCAGGAGTTTTGCATTGCTTATCAATCAAGGGAAGTAGGTACCCATGGGTTTTACCACTACCAGTCTCTGCAGGAACCATTACATTATTTCCTGAAAGTATACTTAGTATACAATCAGCCTGAACAAATCAATATGCCTTAGTAACTACCACATAAAAATTAATTATTGCTTGTCTATACAATAATGAAAAATTTTGATACAGTAAGAGTATTTATATTTTGTCTATCTTTTACATAATTCAGTAGTAGAAAACTTGGAGAAGTCGAAATATACAAGATGAAAATAGAGAGATTATATTAATGAATCAAGAATCCCAAATGTGTTACATTGTTACTACTATGATACATTTAAGATACAAAATGACTAATATATATACTACTACAAAAGAAAAAATAATATAACTTTAATGATTGTCTATAATTCCATGAGAGGTGAAAATGGTGATAGTGGGTGAAAAATGAATCCAAGAAGAAGAAAAGATAGTGGGTGAGAAAGGAATTCAAGAAGAAGAAATGATCCAAATGTATTCTAACAAGAAAAATAAAGGATCCAAATGTATTCTAACAAAGGATCCAAAGGTATTCTAACACCCCCCTCAAACTCAAGGTGGTATGAAGAGACTAACTTGAGTTTGAAAAGAGATAATGGAAAGACAAAGAGGAGAAGCTGCCCAAACAACTATTGAGAAGCTAAACAATATGCTATTGAATGATAAACGTGGAGGTGAAGGGGTACAAAAAAGGTGAAAGAATCTGAAGATCATCAGCACCAAAATTCAAAATAGCACTGAGGTCAGAAGAAGAATAATCAAAAGAATTATATCCTAAAACTGTCTAGTCAGGATTCGTTGATCCGGCCACCTCCGCAGTGGAACCAACTTGAGAAGATCCCCCTGAAAAACCTTTCAAAACAGCTTGGTAATCTGACAAATTTGGATATGTCGGCAAAGCCCCGTGTTCTGAAAGATTTACGGTAGTCGGAAGGATTTTAGGTTCAACCTCTTTTGTCAATGTGAGGAGCCTTAATACACCAGATTGTGGAAGAACCCCAGGTTGTGGAAGATTCACAGTAGTCAGAATAATATTAGGTGCAATATTCCCTGCCGACGATAGGAACCTTAAGGAACTTCCAAGAGAAGCAAATGAAAGGGATGGGTTAGCGCTAGAATACTCTTCTTCTAGTTGAGCCTTTAACGTCGTCACCTAGGACTGCAAAGCTTCTAATGCTGTCACCCGTGACTGCAACTCTTTTACCTTTTGTTGAAGAGAAATAATAAGAGTAGTACAGCCACCAGTGGGATTCTCGACTCTCGCCCTAACTTCAAAAAGAAACGACGCGATAGTCTCAAGATAATTATTTTTGGAAACACGTTGCAAAAAAAATGCAACATTATTTATCCCCGAAAGCAGAGAAGATTGTGAAATAATCTTGATGATTAATCACATTTGAAAAAAATTTAGCCGATTCACAAGATAGAGGACAAAATATGTGGTAATAAGCACAAGCAGCACATAGAGTATCTTTAGAATGGATAGTGTTCGACATAATTTTGATGAGGAGACTGGGATTTTTAGGGTGATGAAGAGGAAAAAATAGGATAATGAGGCTACTAGCCCAAGATAGAAGGTATTCTCTTTTGATAAGGAGATTGCGATTTTCAGGGTGATGAAGAGGGAGATTGGACAGGAGGCTTATAGCCCTGGATGGATTTTGAAGTCGAAAGCTTTTGAAAAGCTGTCTCCCCGCTAGATTTGGACTTGACGGGGTTTCAAGTAGAAGTGCCACGCGTGAGAGCGCGTGGCTAATTTTTGGTTAAACTTTCTGGGTTAAAACGCAAGTCACAGAAACTTGAAGGGGTCAATTGAGAATAACTGAATCCTTTGAAACTTTTTGGACCAAAATTCCAATAATCGAAACTTTGGGGTCAAAATGAAAATAACCCAAAAAGTTTAGGGCTAAATTGCAAATAACAGAAACCTTTTGAAACTTTCTGGACCAAATCGCAAAATCAAAAATTTTATGGGGTCAAATAGAAAAACACCGAAACTTTTGGGGACCCAACATAAACCTATTGAAACTTTCTGGACCAAAATGCAAAATTAAAAACTTTATGGGGTTAAACAGAAAAATATTGAAACTTCTAGGAACCCCAACATAAACTTTTTGAAACTTTCTGGACCAAAACACAAAACCAGAAACTTTGAACGGTGAGCCCACGACGGCCGTTTCTTTGAACGGTGAAATCATTCTAACCCTAACAATGGTATAATTATGGGATGAACTAGATGAATCTTAATAATGATTTTCAACACTCCCCCTTAAATTAAAGGAGGTGTTAAAAGAATTTGCCAAAAGAAACTATTTGACGGGGCAGGCGGCAAAAGGCTGCCCGCTGGAAAAGGTAGAACCCAAAGAACCTTAGGTGAGAAAATCGAATTCCTCTGATACCAAGTCAAAATATACAAGATGAAAATAGATAGATTATATTAATGAATCAAGAATCCCAAATGTGTTACATTGTTACTACTATGATACATTTAAGATACAAAATGACTAATATATATACTACTACAAAAGAAAAAATAATATAACTTTAATGATTGTCTATAATTCCATGAGAGGTGAAAATGGTGATAGTAGGTGAGAAATAAATCCAAGAAGAAGAAAGAATAGTGGGTAAGAAAGGAATCCAAGAAGAAGAAAGGATCCAAAGGTATTCTAATAAGAGAGTGTTTGTTTTTATCTCTAATGTTGTAGAGGATCATTCAACATTAAAAGATAATGTTGGTGTTTGTTTTCTCGTAATGGTTAGTATGATTAAAATTCTACATTCATCATTAAGAGGAGGCAAGCTTCTTGAAAGCTAAGTTTTAATGAAATTTTATTTCAGTGTTGCCTATATTCTTTGGTACTTTGAGATATAAACGCATATCTTCATAACAATAAGGTTAAACTTATAAAAATGACATATAATCAGCATTTAGGTGGCATTTGATAAAACATTTGAAAATTGAATCTGAAAACTGAAATTGAAAAAATTGTTTATTTACTTCTGAAAACTATATCTGAAAAAATGTTGTTTGTTTGAATATAACACATCTGAAAACTAATTTTTTTTAATATGACAATTTTACCCTTATTAGTGTATTTAGATCACATAATTAGGGGTTTAATGAGGGTAAAATAGATATTTTATAATAAGCAGTTTTAAATTTTCAGATTTAAGTGACAAACTTACCACTTAAAATTTTGGATATAAATTTTTAGATTTAAGTGACAAATCACTTAAATATTTTACCAAATAAATAACTTTTACGATACTTAAATCTAAAAACTTTTGAGTGGGCTAAATAAACAATCCCTTAGTTCTTATACAATGGAAGCTGAAAACGTCCTTAATTTTGAAAAAGATGAGGAGGAAGAGAATGAGAAAGAGAAAAGTTTATTAGTGTGTTAAGTAAGGCCGGTGGGACCGTGTTATATTGTTAGTGGAAAGAAAAAAGCAAAAACAGAGCAGAGTGTATTATTGAAAATAAGATGTCGTAATGAAACGGAAACAGCAATTCCTTCGAATATTCCATTCGCCCCATTATTCTCCATCGGAGATCCGATTACATTCGTACATTAGTGTGTCTCTGTGATAATTATTTTTATTTTGTTAATTGTTTGGATTTAAATTAAACAAATTACACTCTCTCATTCTCACTCTCTCTGGCTATGGATATCGAAGCAGTGCTTGTTAATTGCTCCTCATTAGGGTTTCCTTCAAGAAGATCAACCACCACTACTACTGCTACTACTCTCTCAGTCTCCATTCTCAATAAGAAGAAGAGTAATAATTTGTTATTGTTAAGGAGTAGTAGCTCAATTCTTCTCTCAGCCAAACTCAGAGCTCAATCAATTGATGCTGAGGTAACACTATCCCATCCTATCCCATTATTTATTTATTTATTTATCTTTGAGCCAGCTTTCGTGTAACTTGACTATTCTTGTACTAGATTAGTACTGAGGGCCCATTTGGGTCAGCTTTCGCGTAACTTGACTATTCGTTACTCGCACTAGAGAAATGCTGAGGGCCCATTTGTATTTTTTAAGCTATTATTGCCGAACATTGAATGCTGAACTTTGAATACGTGGTAATTTTACACAGAGAGTTTGATTTAACCTCTTGACATGAACTACAAGCGACTCGCAGTGTAGTGTGAATTTTACCAATTTATAATTTAAGAAATGAACAAATACTCGAACAAAACGAGTACCGAATGGTTAATACTGAATGAGAACTCTGAAAAATATATTTGCTTTTATTTGGCTTTGAATGCTGAATAAATGGCATTTTATTATTTAGCGTTGGAATAAAATTTCATTAAAGGTAAAGTTAATGAATTAAGCGCTTAGCACAGGATTTGCCACTTAATACTGAATTTTAATCAAATTTAGCATTAAGATGTGAGAAAACAAACACCATTTCCATCTTTTAATGCTGAATGGATTTCCATTTAGCATAACGGGGTAAAATGAAACACCACCTTAGTCTTCTACTTTATTTTTTTCATTTTTTTTCACCATGCTCCTTTTTCCTTGATTTATTTTGAATCTCAATAAGGTTATGTTTACGTATCACTATGTTTATGCTACATAATATGCCATGTAACGACCCTTGTGTTGTGAGCAGCTGCTGGATGTGTCCTGCACTGGATGATATGGATATTCGTCCCACGTTGCCCGGTTGAGGTCCACCGATATGCTATATATATGTAGCCTCTAATCCTCACTAGCCCTTTTGGATAAAGCAAAACCGTGCCGGCTTGTAGGGCTGTTAAATGAACCAAGCTACTTGAGCTTGACTCGCAATCGTTGGAGTAGAAATTCATTTGAGATTTGTTTGTGAAGTAAACAAACCAAACTTGAGCAAATTTTGTAGCTTGACATGTTAACAAACTCGGATCAATAAGCTTTGAAACACTGCTAAACTATGTTAAAAATCAAACTACTTGATCTTGGCTTGGTTAAACAGTAAAAAGCTTGTTTGAGCTTGGCTTGAGAGCTAAACAAGCCAATTCCCAAACAAATTTATAAGCTTGAAATCTTTAATGAACCAAACTTGAACAATGCCCTATTTGGCTCGACTCTGCTCGTTTACAGCTCTACCGGCTTGGGCCCAAAGCGGGTAATATCTTATTGAGCTGGACTAGGATGTGACATGCCAAGCCATGTGGCATTAATTCCACACTTGCCATTAGACAAATTTTCACTTAGAAGGTAAATTAGGGCTTTTTATTTTTATTTTTATAACCATGGGTATTGAGGCCCCACCCCCACTAATCCCATAAGGCCTTGGTTGCTCAACCGGGAGATGCCCCTAGTGGCCCAAGAAAGGTTTCACGCATTAGGGCTAACAAACCATATATTATTTTTTTATTAGACCTTAAGAGCACTTGGATGATATATTGATATAGTATGAAGAACACCCTTTTGCATTATTCTTCCGATTATTCTTCATAAATAAACATGAAATTAGTCCACTACACTCGATATTCTACAAGAATCACGATTCCACAATTCCACAAGCTCTAATTGATAAACTTGTGTTTATCATTTTTCACTCTGTTAGTTGGTATCGCATCAGAGTATCTTTCTGTGGAATGTTGCCATATAGACTTTGTGATACAGATAAGGTACCTTTGGAAGAGGTTTGTGAACGTGCTGATGTTGCAAGATTAGCACAAGTTGAATTATTAATCCATCAGATGGCTGTAACAACACTGCAACTGCAAGATATACCCAAATCCATCATCTGTAGAGGATTATGTCAATGATATATGATGGCTAATACAACCCATTTGCTTGTGCACAAATGGAGATTGGTGGTCCACTAGCAGTTGGAAGTGTGGAAGTCGGAGCTGAAGATACAAGCTCACAAGGGTAGGACAAGGCAAAAGAATACTTGACTGATTGGAGAATTTCAAGATACACACATGTAACTTTTTTCAACGTTCTTTGAAAAGCTGGGTTGAAACTGGACAGCAGCAGGGCACCTAGGGGGGGGGGGGGGACTAGGCAGATATGCACTAGGTGCTCAATTATATGTTCTCTGAAGTTCAATAGTATGAGAAGTTGTACTTCACTTGTACAGAGGCAGACAAGTTCTCTAATCAAACACAACCCATAATTCAAATTTAGAAAAAAATAATTATAAAAAAGAAGTAAAAAGCCTCACACATCCTGCCTAGTCGCTACTTGCCTTCCTAGGTGGTCAGCTAGCCTAGGCGAGGCGGAAGGCCATCCAACCTAGTGCCTTAATGAGGCCTAGGCTGGAATTTAGAACAGCGATTTTCTTTTTCTACATAATTACCCCAAGCTAATTTACCAGTAGCTTCAAAATATGGCAAGTATCTTGTAGGGTTGACTACTCATAAATCCATTGGCCAGAAGTGCGTGATGATTTCAAAGAGTTAGGAGTAGTTGGCGGAAGATACATATGAAATCGTATTGCAGTCCAGTGGCATGACGAAACATGAACCTCTTCGATCACTATTTTCATACACATATCATTGTGCGTGGAGAAGCAATAAATGGAAAACTTAGCAACTCTGTTTTCGGAGGCATTTGTGGTGGTAATTGCACTGATAAATCAATACCCAATACATATTATGGCTGTTTAGGCAAACTAGGTGAGCCAACTTGTTAGAACAAACACACTTCCAGGCCACCAATCTTAGGCTAGAGGACAGTGGCTCTCGAAGTCAATGCTTTACAATGGGGAACTAGTACATTGAGTGCTTGTATGGTTCCAACTTATGTTTGTTCTTGGAATCCTAAATTGGTAAATTCACTCTAGGAGTCTTATAATTCATATCAAGAGGTTGAATCATAAGTTGACGAGTTCTCAAACTTTCCATGTGAAATTACCATTTTGGATTCCAGGAATGAACAAAAACTCTAATCAAAGGAGCATTGATATATTCGAAATTTCGAATGTAATTATATGGCAAAGGCAATTAAAGAGAAGAACAGGGATAGCATACAAGCTAACTGCGTGTGAAACGACCTGCACCAATGGGGGAAGAGTTTGTCCGTTGGTAATTGATTGTAAGAATGTAAACTGCGGGGAACACCCAAGCCCACACAAAAGTTGATTCTATCTCTTTAGTAGTTATTTTTCTCTTATCCAAAACAAATTATGGTTTGTCTTGTTATGACTAATACTAAAATGAAAGCGTGCATTATGATAATTTTCAGGGTAGCGCTAGTTACACACACTAGAACACTCTCCTAACACTCCAACATTGGCTTGGTCCTATTGCACTGATTAACGCCGAGAATGTGCACATTACCTCTGTGCAATAGGGTCGAGCTGCCCTATTGCACCGAGGTAATGTTCACATACTCGGTGCAATGAGATGGAGTGTTATCGAATAAAGTGCTGTGTAATTAGTGCAGCCCTTATTTTTAAGCCGAAAAAGATTAAATTGTTGCTATATGGCATCTATTATCAATTGGATGCAATGAAAAAAAGCTGAATTATTCACATATATCCACTGTTCACCTCTCCTTTGATGCTTATTTCTGATTCTTTAGTAATATGCTTTCCTTTGCAGATAGGTGTTGTCAAACCAGAAGGTTCAACTAATTCAGGATCTGAACTTCTTGTTTGGCCTTCACCCAGTGATGAAATTCCATTCTGGGACCGCAAGTTCCCTTCTTGGGATACCAGCTCAGCAGGTCCACCTAACATAGAGAAGGATTCTGATCCTATTCACATTATTCATGTGACCGCTGAAATGGCACCGATTGCAAAAGTCGGGGGTCTTGGAGATGTTATAACTGGACTTGCCCGATCATGTTTATCACGTGGTCATAAAGTGGATATTATGATCCCTTTTTATGAGTGTATCCAAAAGCACCAAGTCAGCGAATTGGCATTGGTCACTACTTATAACTCGTATCATGATGGAAATTGGGTCGCTACTAATGCTTACCGTGGAGTTGTTTCGGGCCTCCCTGTGATACTTGTTGAACCGTCCAACCACTTCTTTAAGGGGCAATCCGTGTATGGAGGCTCGTACAATGAGCTTGAGGCTTATTTGTTTTTTAGCCGTGCTTGCCTCGAATGGATGCAGGTTTGTGGATTGATTGCAACCAACATGGTTAACTTTCTTAGGCATTTCCAGTACAGTCCTGAACTGTGAAAATACAAAAAAGTTAAGGCATGGTTGCCAATATCTTACGACACATGATGCAAAGCAATTTGTCCAAAAGAAGAGATAAATAGATACACGAGAGAGAGAGAGAGAGAGATGAATTGTATATTTCTGCATTTTAAAATGGCAAGTGCTGTGGCCAAAGCAATTATGGCTGTTGTCAGAGCAATGTACAACTTTGAAAACATATGGTACAACTTCTGAAACTCTATGCTTTGGCAATGGGGGTGGCCTTTAAAATGAGCCAATTTTAATACACGGAGTGTTTGGAAGACTTAAATGAGAAATTCCAAGCTTCGGAATAAAAACATGTAAAAAAAAAAAACTTGTCTAGAGGGTGTAGACATTAGATATCCTCAAAGTAAAGTTGTTAATTTCCTAGGTCTAGAATTAGGCAGTTTCAAGTTTTACTTGAAATGACTGAATTTGAGTTTTCATGAATCGACTTGAATTATCACATTTACGGTTGTTGAAACACAAATAAATGTAAAAATCGTATATTGCCTAAATATAAATTATCTAATTCACAATTTGAGGACAACCAACGGTCCCTTCGAGATTAGCTCTTTGTGTTGGTGTTTATAATTTTTCCATTTTGGATCCTTGTTCTCCTTGTTTTAAACAATCTATCGTCATCTTCTCGCAGGTGACTGGAACACAGCCTGATATTATTCATGTCCATGAATGGCAAACAGGTTCATTACCCATGCTTTATTGGGATATGTACCACCATCTCTCACTCTATGTATGAACAACTTCATTCTACTCTCTACTTTTGCAGCTTTGAGAAGTATATTCAATAACAATATCAGACAAAATTACCTTTTGCTTAAACTTGTAATACAGACATTGGTAATACTGACACAATATCTTTGTAGAAACCAAGAATAGTGTTGACAATCCACAACATGGAGCATTACGGGGAGTGCAGGTATACCAATGGCTTTATCATTTTTCGAATTTGCCAGATTTATTTATTTATAGAATCAATTTTCTTCTCAGGTCAAGTTCAAACCACACTAATGGAGCTTCACTATCACACCCTCCGTCTATATTCCACTTTAGCTATCTATCACTCTCATTTCAAGAGTCAAGACTAAAAGTCCATAACATCTTTCCGTCAAATCTCTTCACATTGTATTGTAAGACAATATTATAGGCCATGAATTTCACCAGTACCCAAGTCGAACTAAATGTAGGCAAGACTTTAATTTTAAACTTATTGTATGTAGAAATACACGTAAAAAGGCTGGAAATAATATTAAATTTCAGCAGAAACTTGCACTTTTTTCAATGGAGTGACTTTTTTTGGATCCTTTCGCTTGAAAATCAATGTTTAGATTGTTTGAGTGAGATTCTTTTGAAGCTAGTACAAAAGAAGTATTGGAGATGTGATTGAAGTATCATAGAAGTTTTTGATGAATGCTTTGTTGCTAGAAGTATATATACAATATTTTTAAGCTAATTTAGGCATTGTTCTGTAAGCATCAGTGGAGATGTGGTTCCATGCTTCATAGCATTTGCTCCTTACCTTTCATAAAGATTCACCTCTCTTTTTCTTTGCTAGGATGGCATGTCCTCTCGATTTTTACTTCTTTCATTTCGAAGTTTTCCTCTCCTAGCTGGAAGGGGGGAAATAAAATCATTTATTTTGTACAAAAGAATCAACTAAGCTTATAAACACAAGTGAGTCCACATATAGCTTTTCATTCCTGTGCATCTATAAAATTCGTGTTTCTGATAAAAAAATAAAAATTCCTGTGCATCTCTATATATTTACAGAGTTCAGTGGTTTTAGCATTAGATTATAAGTATGTTAGATAAATGTTCAAAATTGTAGGATCTTTCAATTTTCTTGAAAATCTCTGCATATTTTTACTTTCTTTTGTAGGCAAGAGGAGCTCAGTAAGTGTGGCCTTGATGGATCCATATATGCGACTGCTGAGAAGGTTACCTCCTTTTGTTAGTTTGTGTGCATAGGTTTTTACTGCCTACTATTCCTATATAGTCATGGACATAAGTCAAACACACCAGACCTAGGAACTGTAAACTTTGCTTAGCAATCTTGATGTATAAAACACCTTGGCATCAGTTATCTTATGGTGTATCATGGAAAGATCTAGCATCTATACAAATGAACTTCTAGGACTGAATTAATTGCAGAATTTTCATCTAAAAACTTTATTTTATTTTGGTGACTTTAGATTCATTCCATGTAAACTTCTAAATCAATTGACTTTAAAGCTGAAATATCGTCTTTGTTCTATTTTTCTCAATTTGCAGGCGATTGATGATCGAACCATTGGCCATAACCCTGAGAGGTTAAGCTTATTGAAAGGAGGCATAGTGTACAGCAACACAGTGGTGTATGTCACATTAAACTCTTCTATTAGCTCAATGCAGAATCAATTTTGTTGGAAGGAATATTCTTTAGCCGCTTCAGTTCTGATTTTCTCTTTCGCTGGAACTGTATGCCTTAATCGATTGCATTAATCAAGTTGATTCCTTCTATCAAGGAGACCTTACACCTAGACTTAAAATTAAATCAAAATTTTATTTACTTCTTTTTTTTTTCCTTGCCTGTGATGATCCAGAACCTGCTTGAAGATTATTAGCTGAAGTCAATTATTTGATTACAAATTATTCACATGTTCGCGGAACTCATGATTAATACTTTCTACAATAATTGTATATATTACATTTCTCAACTTGAATGCCTGTTATTAAGAAATAATATGTTCGACATTAGGACTAGGGCTATAATATCATGTCAGACGGACACATAAATGAGATGGATATTCTATAAGTGTATGACAGGTCCTCCATATAATTTGTGTTCTGTTCATGAATTCTCTTGTCCATATTAAAATTTCTTTTTGCTATCAAAAAAATTAATATAAAATAGTAAGTGAGATATTTCTTGTATTTTCCAGTTCAGTCTCTCCAACATACCTTAAGGAGACACTCTGTTCTGGATGGCTTGCAAACACTTTGATAAGAAACCGCGACAAGTAAGCTGCTCTGTATCTTCCAGTTTAGAATATATACTATTCAGTTGAGTTTTATGGCATGAAATATCTTAATTCTACACTTGCCTTAATTAGTTTTCTTTTGATAAATAATTACCATGAAAGCCATGCTTTAGGTTTTGCTAGTTCAGGTTTAATCTGTTGCTTCTGTTGTATGATGGGAATATTGTTGACCTTATAAGCTACCTATGCTCAAATACCTAGGCATGGGTTCTCCGGGTTTTACTTCCCACATTGGGTATCCAACCCTTTTTTTGTACAGTTATTCAACCCCTGTTTAGATATGTAAAATCCTGGTATCTCTCCACCGATTGGCAAATGGTTTTCTATTGGATGCTCCAACTTTGTATGATTCAGCAGTACAAAATTTCATTATACAATATCAGTTGTCCACCTGTTTGGCTCAGTCTGGCCACACATGAGGAGGCGGGTTGAGGATAAAATGTCCACATGGTCTAAATTAACTCTTGTTTGTCTGGAGTTAAAATCATTGCTCCTTTCTAACCATCACTCGTTAGTTTTGGGTTGGATGCTCCAGTTTATTAGTGTGTTCGGACTTTATATAACATATTTGAGGACAAAAATATCAACATTTGTTCTCTTTCGAAGAGTATTAAGTGGGTTTAGCTTGAATTTTGTTACAAAATACAAAGTTGACCAGAATTTTCCAAAAAAAAAAATACTTGTGAGTTTGAGTACATACATTGGGTTGAGTTTGAAGTTTTGTCATATAGGTACGGGTTTTTTTTTTTTTTAAAAGATAAAATCTAGTCAAGGACTAGAGTGGTAGTTTTATTAAGAAATTGTAGTGGGTTACATAAGTGGGAGTAATCCTCCCCAATCAACTATCCCTTAAAAGGGATTTGAAACTGCCCCTGTTGTGGTTTGAGCCTGCACCTCCTCGGCCCTCGAGCTCTTCTCTAAAGACTTGCTTTTGCTCCGGATTCACCGTAGCTCTCGTAGAATACACCATCACCATCACCATCCTTAATGGATCAATCTACTGGCCTTGATGTGGTTTGAACCCTGCCCACTCGTGTGAGGAGTGGATAGTACTACCTTGTGAGCTAGAGCTCATTGGTTAATTTAGATTATACATGTTGATATCTCATGATGTTTTATAAGCAGTTTTGATGTTGGCCCAATTAAATAAGATAGATTTGGTTAGGATAGGGAATTTCTTTAGTTAACTCCCGTTAAAAGGGATTCTAACATTAATTTGGGCAAGCTACCACTTACAAAAGGCGGAAACAGTTATAACAGTGTGCCACTAGACGAGCCTTGTACCTCTCAACAAAGCTTACCACTGGTAAGGACAACAACTCCCAAGAACCAATCTTATGTAGAGCAGGAAGTTCTTTGTCCATTAGCCTGTTGCCAAATAGGATTAAGAGAAGCTCTTTGTAGGAACTCGGTTCAGATAAGGAATGAGCAAACGAAAAGAAACCACAAAAATCAAAAGAATAACAAGAGTTAGAGAATCCTCAGAGAATCCATACAAAAAAATTACAGTTGCATGAAGGATAACAAAAGTTAGCTGGCTCCTTGTCTAAAGAATCTGTTGATGCAGGCAATGGAGGTGGAGAAACTATACCTGTTGCATAAGCAACTTTGGCCAGGTCTGATTTGATGATAGATATCCTATCCACGTGTCTTGGTCATGTTATGTCCTTAAACTTATTTTGGGTTGGGAAAATTACTTAAATCCCCATGTCTTATGATATGAATAAGTACTTTTGCATGCGGGTGTTATATACACGTAAATGTATTGATTACTCTCTCCCTCACATTGGTCAATTTCGAATAAAATATGCTGTTCCCTCAGTTCTTGTTATTGTAAATCTTTTTTTTTTCTAGATACTATACTTAATTCTTTGTGCCAAGAAAAGAAAAAGGAAAACGAGATGCTGTCATATTTTGGCACAAAGAAGTTTCATCTACATTTTATAGTGAAGACTTTTATATTTAAGGATAGACACGCTGAAGAATTATGAGAAATGTGTCATAGAGTGTCCGTGAAGTGTGGATGTCCGATACTTGTACCATGCAAGTCATATTTCTAGAAGTGTCAGTGGTTCATGAATTATCAGGCTTGCTAGTTCAACTGCTTTGTGTTTTCAATGTGTTTCTGTTTCCATGTATGTAACTTCTAATTATTCTGCTTATAGTCAACTGTTCCCCCTGTACCTAAAAATATAGAACTATGTAATCCTGTAGGTATTGTGGTATTTTAAATGGGATAGACACTGCAATGTGGGACCCTGCGACAGATGTTTTCTTGCCTGCTGAATTCAATGGTGACATTCAACTCAATTTCTTTCTATGCTCATTGTTCATAGCTTTTTGTAAATATTTGCTCAGATTTTAATGTGTTTTAACCAATGTTTTAAATAGTGGTAGCGCAAGCAATACGTTTTGGTTCCGGCAGTGTGTAGCGCAAATAGCGTAAGCTATTTGGGACCTGAATAGCTTAATAATTAAAAAAATAAAAATAATATTATACTAAAGAACATTAGTAAAAATTCAATAAAAACACTTCAAATAACAATAACACAAAAATTAAAAAATATTCTTCATATAAATGTAATTATTTTCATTAATTGCCCAATTGTTTACCCCCAAAATATGAGAGAATAATTTATAGTTCTTAAAAAAAATTATATATATTATAAGAAAGCATTGTGGAAACATAAAAATAGTTTTCTTGTGCCATCTTACTGTCAAATTTTTTAGTTTAAGGGATAAAGTGCTGAATAAAAATAATTTAGGAAAATGTTGTAACTTATTAAAATTAAGAATTCTCTCCCTTAATAGCGTTGTGTCCAAACCGCAACTTAATGAGTTACGAAAAAATAAATAAGCAAAAGTTTTCAAAAAAAAAGTTTTCATCAATTTAATAGACCCATTTGTAATTTTGTAGATATATAACATAACCAAGGTTAATTAGGTCATTTTACCATTTAAAGTTAAAACCATACTTCTCTTTCTCACACCCACACAGCCACACTATACCACAGCTTCCTTTCACTTACTTCATCTCCCATTGATGCCACAAAAAAGAATAGCCATGAAGTCTTCTTTTCACAAAAAGGGGAGAGTACAAAATCGATGCCACAAAAAGAAGAGATGAAATTGCTGCTCTCTCTATCTATAGCCTCCATTCTCTCTGTCTTTCTAGGTCGCCGTTATCTATAAGTTGTTCGTAGATTTGGTTGTCTTCTTTATTAGTCGCTTGCTAACTATTAGACCTAGTTTTTCACTTTCCTAAATAGCGTGCATTTTTAGTAAATAGCGTATGTAGCGTGCCACGTCACAAAAAAACCCACGCTATTTGTTCTCTTCGCTATTTAATGCACGCCACGTAGCGTTTTGAGCAAAAATTACGCTATAGCGCGCTATATAGAGCGCCACAGCACGCTATTTAAAACACTGGTTTTAACCTATCATTGTGGTTGAATTTCAAATATAGGGTTAGAAGACATAACATTCTGTCGAGTTTTTTTTTTTGTTTTTGTTTTGTTTTGTTTTGTAAACGCTTTGTTAAGACAAATAATCAGAGCGGCATTGAGTTTGATAAAGAACAAATGGGCACATGTGAAGGAAAAGAATGAAGTTTTCTGCCTTCACACCAGTCTGCTGGGCTTTTGTGCCCTTTTTGCTTTTTGTTCTTGTTTTGGTGCGGGCTGTTGGTGGACTTCTCGTTCACTTTCAGTCTTTTTTCTGCTTGTATTGGTTTTCTTTAATTAATACAAGCTTTGTTTCTGATAATAAAAAAAAATTGTTTTGTAAGAGTTGAAAAACCAACCTCAAAGTGATGAGATTATTCTTGTATTAAAGAAAGCTAAGGCTTTGGGGATTTATTTGTGGTTCTTGGTAATCATGGTTTGTGAATCTAATTCGGCACGTCCGTTCACCTTAGTGTGTATTAGGTTTGCTTTATCAATTGAAAGCCCAGACGTTGGTGGTAAGAGATTTCGAGGAAATGCAGCAAATCCAACTCCACTAGGCTTTCTCATGAGGGAAGACAAACATCATATTTAAGGAAATAAGTGAGCAAATAGAGAGGTCTCAAATATAGGCACAATGTGTTTAAGTGATGTAGGTCACAAGGGAAAATAAAGGCATACTTCACACTCAATCACAAGATTTGACCATATTTGAAATAAACCTCTCTAATTTTATGTGAATAGCATAGCCATCTATGTAATGGTGGTTGTTGATTAATATATGCTTACTTGAAGTACTTTCTTTGTATATAAATGATTCAATTTAGCACTCAATCATACATTGCATGAAGAGTCTAAAGTATCATTTATATGCTAAACTTGTCTTCTAATCAACTCTATATACATGGCATAAGGAGGCAAAAGAGATTAAAATGGAAGTTCCATATACTTTTTATGGTGTTTTAAGCCATCAAAGATTATGGAACATGATCAATATATGACAAACATAATTATTTTGACAACACTAGGCATGAAGCTTTAAAGAATTGGAGATTTGATCATGTTTTCCTTTATAACAAACTCACTCCCCAACCTTGGCTAAGTGATTTACCCCTCCATACTTAATAAATACATGATAAAAATGAAGGAGAATCAACAAAACACTTGTATTAATAGATGTAGAATGAATTTGTTACAAGTGGAAGAGAATACAAGAAGAAGAAGAATTTTTTTCTCTAAATTTTAATTTAACTCTCCCTTTTAATTCTCTCTCAATTATAAGAAGATTTTTCAAACTAGAATTAGTTCCCTTGATGCTTGTCCCTAACGTTCTATTTGTAATTACATAAAGGAGGTGGAAGACAAGTTGTTAAGTTGGTTTTTGCAAGTTGGTGCAAGTTAGGTTTTTCAAGTTGACAAGTTGGATTGAAAACATCTTCAAGCTTGCTTCATGGTGAAAAATGCTCTTATTCATCATGCGTGAGAAAGAAGGGAAAAAAGGCCACCTATTCATAATGCTTGAGAAATGAAGGGAAAAGGCTATATATTCATCATGCGTGAAAGCGCTTCTATCTTCTTGTTGAAAAAAAATCCAAGATAAATAAGAAGAGAAGAATAAGCTAGAATATCATGAAAAGTAGAGGTGCTTCTTTTCTTGAAAATTTCTCTTCTTTCTAAAAGATAATCAAAACCCTTTCTTGACTTGTTAAAAGGTTCTTTTAAATCAAAGTTACACACAAAGAAAAACAACTTTGGGACTCATGCCTAAGTTTATATAGATGCATTGAGACATTGCTTTTGATTGCCACACGTTCTAAAGAAGCGTTTGAAGTGCCAAAATCATGAATTGTGCCATAGAATTGAAACTAAATATGAATATTAGGCGATATCATGACTTGAATGTTTGTAGGTATTATCTCTGAAAACCTTCACGAGAAGGCCACTCGTCCTCTTTGGGTACTTTGAGGTTTAAAGGCACGATACGTTTGGTCAAATGCATCCTTTTTATGGGTATATTGTTTACTTATTAAGGGACTAGCAAGAAGTAAGTTGTTTTTTTTTTTTTTTTTTGGGGGGGGGGGGGGGGTTGATAAGCACATTATAATGAATATGAAATGCGCTTACGTAAGTATTATAGTGCTTTTATATGGCTAAATACACTAATTAAACCTCGAATTGCGGCTTGTTGATTCATAGCAAATTATTGTAAGCCATTTTTGTTGTTAAAAAGCTCATTCAAAGGTTCAAACAAGAATGGCAAGGATTATGTTATCAACAACAAGAGGTTTTGAATAAAGGAACAAAGTATCTTTCACCATGAAGTAAGCTTGACGATATTTTCAATGGCAAGTTGGCTTACTAGAAGCATTTTTCACTATGAAGTAAGCTTGAAGATATTTTCAATCCAACTTGTCAATTTGCAAAAACCAACCTAACAAATTACACCAACTTGCAAAATTCAATTGAAAAAAGCAACTTGACAACTTGTCTTCCACCTCCTTTATGCAATTATAAATAGAAGGTTAAGGACAAGCATCAAGGGAACTAATTATAGTTTGAAAAATCTTCTTGTAATTGAGAGAATTAAGCGGGAGAGTTAGATTATAATTTAGAGAGAAACCTTCTTTTTCTTCTTGTATACGACGGTCAAGGTATATAATAATTATAGTTTGGAAATACTAATTACAGCCACATGTCTCCTACGAATTACTGAAGTTTCTAGAGGAGCTTACCTCAGTTAAACAAATCCAGCAATTCCTTGGCATTGTTAACTACATGTCAAATTTCATCCCTAAATTGTTTACCTATATGGTCCCATTGTCCAAACTTCTCTAGAAAAAACCCCTTTGTGGAATTCTACTCATTCCCAATTAGTCAAAACTCTCAAAGCCTTAACCGCAAAGCTCCAACCATTGCAAATCCCTTCGGATGGAAAAAGGATTATGCAGATTGATGCAAGTGATGAATATTGGGGCCGCTATTCTTTTAGAAGAAAAGAATTCTAAGTGTTTTGTGTATGGATACAAAAGTGGAAAGTTCAAGCTAGTCGAAGCACATTATCACTTAACATTTAAGGAGATTCTCGCTATTAAAAGAGGAATTGAGACAACTGTTGGGTTGGTGGAGGCATTGGAGGTATTGAAGCTTGTTGTGCCTTTCAAGATTATGTAATTTTTCTTCCAAATGCTTTTTCTCCTTTTCCTTTTGGCTGGTGAACTGATTGGCAACAGCCATATCCTTGATTGTGGTTGTAACACGAAGTTCTCTATGCAATTCTTGCATTTTTCCTTTCAGTTCATAAACAGTGGAGTCAAAAGAGTTCATCCTTGTTTCAATACGATCCTGAGACTGAGCAATTTGAATAAGTACTTGGTTTTGAGCAACGACGTTTTTTGCTTGCCAATTAAGTGTAGATTCAGCAAGCATGACCAATTTGGAGTGGCCTTGTGGATCAGTTGAAACGGGGTTTTTGATTTTCCAGACATGCTTGGTCCTTTGTTGTGTGTCCCCAAAATCATCAAGGCTGCAGAATTTAGCATTGTAATCAAGTGATGTGAGGTCAAACATATAACATGAGATAGGTTAGGGAGGACTACGAGTAGCTATGCCAAACACTTTGAACAAGCATAAATTAAGTAAAGGAAAGAGAGACGAGAGACGTAAGAGCAAACTGATAATTTTATTAATAACACAAAGCTTACAGAGAGATTTCTTCCAAGACTAGAATGCCTTAAACTAACACACTAAGGCTCCTTATATAGCGGGGAGCGATACAAACAAACAACAGACTTGTAAGCTTACATCGACAAAGGTACAAACACCTTTTATAAAAGCATACAACTTTAAAAAAGTAAATTGTGCAAAGTAAAATAATTATACAACTTTTGTCTGCAAAATTTAGGCATTCTGTCGAATAGGATCATCCGTCGGAGCTTCATTTTCACTTTTTGGGAGAGTTTTCAATGGTTTGTTGAAAGTGATAAGGACATAAGTACCGGAATGAGTTCAGAGCTCGTAACGCCATTGATTCAGATGTTTGAACCACTCTAAAAACTTTGCAAAATTGCGTCCATGTGGTCTGTTGTAAATTATCGCTTCATGATCCATTGCACTATTGTTAATGTAGGCTAACAATCTGTGGGCATTGAACAAGAATCCTATAATGAAGTTTTCACAGAGGTACCAAAGAAAGCATAGGGTTGCTTTGGGGACTTCAAAGAGGCGATGGATGTGGAACAGTGAGAGAAATGGGAAGTCTGGATGAAACTTCAATCCTCGAAACTCGAGTCCATGAGGAAAGATTATGATCTCCAAAAATCGCATGAAATGGTCCATGCTGCGGGTGGAAATGAGCCTTTTTAAAATGATGTCTCTACTTCATTGGGAACATTCTCAAGGAACGAAAGATCAATGTGCGACTGGTGGAGCTGTTGGTCGAAAAAAAGAAATATGCGAGGACATTGTCTTTTCCTTTAATGTGCTTGACATCAAATGACCATTGTAAGAACCAATTTGATCAACAGAGAAGTTGAGGTTGTGGGAGCATTTTTCTTTTGAACATGAGCATGTTCGGGAACGAGTACATATCTATCTCAACAAGAAATTTGTAACCGATAAGGTATAACTGAAATTTCTCAATTCCTTTTTAACAGCGAGAATCTCCTTGAATGTTGAGTGATAATATGCTTCGGCTGGCTTGAACTTTCCACTTTTGTATCCACACAAAGAACGCTTAGAATTCTTTTCTTCTAAAAGAATAGCGGCCCAATATTCATCACTTGTATCAGTCTGCAGAATCCTTTTTCCATCCGAAGGGATTTGCAATGGTGGGAGCTTTGCGGTTAAGGCTTTAGATTGACTCAAAATGAGTGGAATTCCATGAAGGAGGGTTTTTCTAGAGAAGTAAGGACCAGTGTTCTAAAAATCGCGCCTAGGCGGCAACTAGGCAAAAATCCCCCCTCCTCCGCCCTACCCAAGGCTAGTCCTCCATGTTTAGGTGTCTAGGCGGTTAGGCGCCGATTTTGTGGTCTAGGCAGGTAGGTGCTGATTAGGTTTTTTTTTTTTATTCAACCTCGTCTTCTCTGCCCAGGAGGAGGAGGAGAATGAAGGAGAAGGAGAAGGAGGAGGAGAACGAAGAATAAAGGAAAAGAAATAAGGAGGAGAACGAAGAAGAAGAAAGAAGAAGGAGAACGAAGAAGAAGGAAAAGAACGAAGGAGAAGAAAGAAGGAGAAGAACGGAGGAGGAGAAGAAGACATCTTGGCTGTTGCGGCAAATTGAAGTAGAGAGAAAGGCATAATAATGAGATATTTTATATTTAGTGTTTTGTGAATGTTAAAATGACTTGCATGTCCTTGGTTATTTGAAATGTTTACAATACTTATCCTTTTGTTAATATCTTTTTATTATTGTAAAAGCCTTTTTATATTTTATTTATTAGTAATTTAGTATCATCTTATTATAAATAAAAATCGTTTGACCGATTAATCCCCTAGGCGCTAGGCCCCCCCTCGCCGACCTAGGAGCACCTAGCGATTTTTAGAACATTGGTTCGGACAATGGGGCTATATAGGTAGACAATTTAGGGATGAAGTCTGACATGTAGTTAACAAGGCCAAGGAATTGCTAGATTTGTTTGACTGAGGTAAGCTCCTCTGGAAACTTCAGTCATTCCTGGGAGATCCTGTTCTTCAGAATGCCCAAATTCTAGGATGGTACAGTTACAATCTCCTAAAGTCCCTAAGAACATTGCACAATGACGATTGGGTTTATTTCTTGACACCATATGCCAACTCAACCACAATCTCGATGAAGTCCCTTTTGAACTTCTCTGCGGTTCTCATCCATGGGAAAATGATCCCCCGTTCACCAGAAGGCTTGCAAAACGTCTCTTTGAGTTTGCTGAAGGAAGATTCGATAATGGTGTAGGATTACTCAGTTCAGATATAGACTCGTATCTTGAACTCGATGACTTAGACTCGGACTGGTAACTTAGCGTGTGAACTCACTGTCGGTAGAAGAAGACAAAGCGCCTCGAAGACTAAAGATTCACATGTGATAGAATAGCGTGTAATGGCAGACAAAAGTTGTATAATTATTTTATTTTGCACTATTTGCTTTTTTAAAGTTGTATGCTTTTGTAAAAGGTGTTTGTACCTTTGTTGATGTAAGATTCTAAGTCTGTTGTTTGTTTGTATCGCTCCCTTCTATATAAGGAGCCTTAGTGTGTTAGTTTAAGGCATTCGAGCTTACCTCAGTCAAACAAATCCGCTATTATCGTGTATCGTACGATACGTAACATCTTGGGAAGAAAACGATATGTATCGGTATTTTATATCGTATTTCAGTGTTTATCACACGATACATACTTCCATCTCGCAAAATCTCTATGTATTGCGATATTTGTGAGTATCGGGACGATAAATTTTTTCCAGCTTTTTTGTACGGAGATGAAGTGGTCTTTAGATTTTTTTTTAAAAAACAACATACTTAAACCATAAAACAATGTATAAAGAAGACAACCAAATCTACAACTAACTTATAGAAGCTAGAGAACGGTGACTTAGAGAGAGAGATAGCGGAGACTAGATATAGAGAGAGCGGAGATGGCGACTTCATCTTCTCTTTTTTGTGGCATCGATTTTGTTGAGAAGCGGCTGGCTTTAGTGGGGATGTGAGAAAGAGAATTAGGATTTTAACTTAAAGTGAGAAAATGACCTAATTGACCTTGGTTATGTTAGATATTTACAAAACTACTATGGGTTTATTAAATTGATAAAAACTTTTGTTTTTTTTTGAAAACTTTTGTTTATTTATTATTTCTTAACTCATTAAGTTGGTGTTTGGACAATTCTATTAGTGGAGACTTTTTAATTTTAGTAAGTTACAATATTCCCCCAAGTTATTTTTATTTAGCACTTTACCCCTTAAACTAAAAAATCTTACAGTATGATGGCATAAGAAAACTATTTTTATGCTTCCACAATGCTTTCTTATAGTATATATAATTTTTTTTAAGAACTAGAAATTATTCTCTCATATTTTGGGGGTATACACTTGGGTAATTAATAAAAATAATTACATCTATACAAAGAATGATTTTTAATTTATGTATAAATATATATTTATATACATATTAGTGTTTTAAAAAGCGTCGAAAAGCTCGCTTCGAGGCGCGCCTTTTGCAAAAACCGCCTCAAAGCTCAAAGAGAACTGCGGATTGTATGTTAGGCTTACGCATTTTTTAAAAGTTTACGCCTTTTACTCTTTTTTACGCCTTTTGAAAAAGGCTTACGCCTTATGTGCTTTTTTTTTAACCATACAATCCCTAAACTACACCGTCTTGGTAAAAAAAAAAAAAAAAATTAACAAAATTACGCTTCAAGTCTAAACCCTAAAGTCCTAAACACATGCTGTTACGACCAAAATATCGAAAAAGAGAGAGAGAGCGGAGGAAGAAGACGATTGAAACCAGTTCCGGAGGAAGAAGACAACTGAAGCAGTTGAAGAAGAGCTCGACGAAGCTAGCAGAGGCGGAACTCGACAAGTAACAACTACAACGAGAAACCGAGCAACACATACCAAATTTGAAGCCCTAGATTGTAGATGGAATCATCGATTTGGGCCGAAATCTCTTTGCGGTCCTCGATTGAGGCTTGATTTGGGTTTGATTGTGTTGGATAGAGCGAGATTTGGGCTTTGAGAGAGAAATTGTTTGATTTTTAGCGGGGGGGGGGGGGGGGGGGGGGGAGGAGGGGAACGAAGAGAGAGAGCAATGTGTTTGGATTCTACAAAGGGGGAGAGGTTTTAATTTTGATAAATTACAGCATGCCCTTTAAGTTATTTTAATTTAACACTTTACTCCTTGAACTAAAAAATCTGACATTAAAGAAAATTATTTTTATGACTAATAATAATTTCTCTGTTTTTTTTAATATAAAATTCCTTTGCGTGAAAGGCTTACGCCTCACCGCATTGAGGCTTACGCCTCGCCTCTGAACAAGTAAACGCCTAAGCTTACGCCTTCGCCTTTTAAAACACTGATACATATATTAAATTAGACTGTATCTTACGATACATTACAATACACGATACTATTTTTTAGGAAAACGATACGTAATTGATACACGATAATGACTACCTTGACAACGGTGTTCTAAGATGAATTCACTATGTGGAATTTTTGTTCTCCTCGTCTTGTGCACAATTCTAGATAAATGAAGTTAGCCTTTACTCTTTGAAATCGTCTTTTTATTAGATGCTGAAAATCAAGATTCTCATTTTTTTATGTGATTAAGTTAGCTTTCGGAATTTAGTTTAGTCATGGTAAAGTTTTACTCTCTTTGGTCAAAAGTACGGTATATTAGTGAGTTTATTAATTGTGTTGTTCCTTAAATGTTTGATTGTATTTAAGTCCTTTCCTGAATTGTTACCTTATTGGTCAGTGGTTCATTTATTTAACCATAGTTAGTTTGAATCGGGGTTCATTTGGGTCATATTTATACCCGCTTTAGGTGTCATTGTAATTGTAGGCGACCAAAAATTCGGCTGGGCCCATGGGAGTGAAGTTCTTGAGTATGAAGGTATCGTTAGTAATAAGAGATAGAAGACACTGTTGTTTTAGCTTCAGGTAGGTTCCCTTAGTGATTTTTACGTCTATTGGCAGTACGTCCTCCTTTTCGTGTGTGTGAGCTTTATTGCTTTTAAGAGTGGAGTTAAGTACAAGAAGACAAGCTGCTAGCTTTTCTTTCTTTCTCTCCATTTTTCTCTAGATTCTTTTGTTCTCGGATTCCATCCCTTTTTAGAGCTATCCCTTTCTATTTTTATCTATATAGAATTTGAGTTACAATGCTCTTTAAGGACAAATGACCAATAGATAGTTGGGGGTAAGGCTTGGGTTCCCTCTGCATTAATTGTGGAATGATTTCTATTTTAGACTGCTCACTTTTACACCACACAAATGTCAGGGTTTGGTGGTTGCGTTCTGCACGAGTGGGTAAAATACAGCGTGAGCAGGTGATTTCCATCACATGTTGGTACCTTTGCACGTATGCTTCCTGATGAGTATGATTCAGTCACACTCCTCCGCACGTTGTCTGTTCTCCTATGCGTGTTGGTCATGCGATCTGGCCAACATCGAGGTGTGCTGAGTTCTCATCCTCCTCGGCACGGAATTAGCTTCAACGCCTAAGTGGCTCTCTGTTGACCTTTTGACCATTGTCTCGCTGAATTGTATCTGGTTTGTAGGCCCAAAGGCATTGGGCTGGCCCAATATGCCTTGATAATAATTTTATGTCCCCTCAGTAATCAATACAGTTATTGATGTAATTTTATTTTTGAAATTTCAGTTGAGATTTCAATGGTTAAACTATATTCATGTTTTTGTTACTTTCCCCATCGGTATCTTCTTGTGCAGCTAATAAAACTGAGGGGAAGAAGATATGCAAAAACTTTGTTCAAAGGGGCCTTGGTTTGGCTTCGAAAGGTGTTAGCAATCGTGTTGCTGATGAGGTACCGCTGGTTGTCTGCATTACGCGATTAGTCGCTCAAAAGGGTCTTCATTTGATTACACATGCAATCAAGCATGTTGAAGAACTTGTAAGCTATTTATCATTGTACTCTCTCTCTCTACCTCCCTCTCTTTGTTATGCTACACATGATACATCATACTCTGTAAGAACCTTAACAAATCATTGGATGGTCAGTGACGTCCAAGAATTGAAAGCAAAATGACTCAATAGGAAACTAATGTGGAAAGAGACTAGAATAGGTAACCAGTTTGGAGACTTGGGTCCGGGTTAAAGGGGAGCAATTTTCTAACAAGGTAGCGGCGTACTACCATGCACACTGATATCAGACAGACACCTCTTTCAGTTTTGAGGGGGAGTGTTGGAATTAGGGGTGTTCAAAATTTCCAAACTTTCAATATTTCTGGATTCCGATCCAATTCTTTCCATATCTGGAATGCGATATGGCATTTCCAATTCCGAATTTTCTGATTTCCGACTTTTCGGAAGAAAATTGCAATGGAGCAGGAAACTATATTTGAATTTCCGAAATTCTGAATTTCTGAAAAAATACTTTTTAGTGTAATTTTTCTGTTATTTCCGAATTTAGTGATGATATATCTATAATCCTATAATATAATACATGTGTGCAGTAGGTGGAGCATCCAACCCAAAACCAATTGGCAATGGGTGGAGTAGCCCCTGGATTTTATGTATTGTTTTGTGATTATCGGCTCTTCCGATGTGGGATTGATAGTCTCAACACGCCCTCTCATGTGTGGCGTAATTTTTGAGCCCAACACGTGGATTGATTGGGTGATGTGGAGCCCGCCCGTGTGGCATAAGATGAAGAGGCCGTTTTCGAACGGCGAAGTCGATCTTGATGTGAACCCAAATAACGGGGATCTTATTGCTTTGATACCATGTGAGAATACAAGAGATTGTGAGAAGAATTGTTATTGATTATTGAAAAAAGGAGTACATCTATATATACAAGAGAGAGACCCTAAAAATAAGGATATTTCCTTCTAATAAGGATTTCCTAATTATCGCCTAAATATACACATTCTATAAATAAAATATATACAAATCTTAACAACGCCAAAACCCGGTTCCGTTTTTCAACTGAATTTATACAACTTATGGTCAAAACATGCCGTAGACAGGATTTTATTAATTGAGTCATTCCTTAAATGTTGGATTGTGCACAAGATGGCCCGCATAATTGGCATCGCGAATAGTGACTAGGCATTTAGGCGGCCGCATAATTAGGCTGTGCGGGGGCTTGGTGGATAGACTGAGTTTCTTTTTTTTTCCTTTGTTTAAATAGCTGCCTATTTTTCTTTGTTAGAAGAAACTACTATTTATGAAAATGGAAGAGAATCTATCAACCATCACGAGCAAACGCATCTTCCATTATGATAACTTTGTTAGGATACTGAGGAATACCAGTAAACCCATCTTTTTGTTAGAAAAAACTACTATTCTACCCCCAGTTGAAAGCAGCTCGGCTTTCCATCGAGCCAACTTCTTATTGAACTTGAATGTCATTAAAATACTTAATCTTCTTTCTCCCATGAAATAAGGTAAACCCCAAGTATTTTATTGGTAGCTTCCTTCTCTGATACTCAGTCACCTCTTCAATAATTCTGATTGTAGCTAAAGAAGTACTCTTCCCCACTACACAACTTTTCTCCTTACTAATCAATTGCCTAGATTCTTTCTCATATAAAGCCAAGAACTCCATCAAGTGTTGCAAGGACTGTTTAAAACCATTGGCAAAGATAACCATGTATACAGCAAAGGCTAGGTGGGATATGATGGGACATTTAGAAGGTTTAGAGAAAAAGACAGTCTTCTTACTTGCCATCAAATTAGTTAGCCCTAATTCAGCTCCTGTAATGAACAAACCAGGGGACAAAGTATCCCGTTGCTTAGTTGCTTAACACCTCTAGTGGAGTTAAAAGGCTTCTACTTGCCCATTCACACTCGATGAATACCAACACTTTGAGAGTAATTTCCATGCCATTGCAATCAGCCGTTAATCAAAGACAAATTTCCTCGAAACCTTCAATATAAACAGCCAGGACATCCTATCATAAGCCTTTGCCATATCATGCTTCAACATCACATTGCTGCCCCTAACTTTAGAATCAAGTTTATGTAGCATCTCTTGAGCAAGCAGAATATTTTCAGTAATACTTTTACCCTTCAGGACTGATGACTAAAGGCAAAACACTAGCCATTCTATCAGCAATAACTTTGGAAATAACCTTGGCGCTTTAATTGCATAAGCTAATGAGTCTCAATTGCCCAAATTTTGAGGACTGCTCACTTTAGGAATTGTCACAATCAAAGGGCTAGACCAAGCCTTAGGTAGAGCCTGACCCTTGAAGAAAGCCTGCACTACATTTGTCAGGTCAGTTTCAATAATATCCCAATAGAAGTATAGAAAATACCTCCAAAGCAATCAAGACCAGCAGCTCCATCTGCATTCATAGCAAAAACAACTGCTTTAACTTCCGCCATATCTGGGATTTTGATGAGAGAATCATTTTGCTCCTGAGTAATAAGATGAGGAATTTTTTTGATAGGAAGAGTAATAAGATGAGGAATTAACTTCTGAATTACAGAGAAGTCAAACTCAGTTTGAGAGCTAGTGAATAGAGACCTGAACCCCATTGTCCACAATCTCTTTAGAATCATGAAGCCACACCCAATCCGCATTCTGGATTCTAAATATCTTGACCTTAGCTTTCTTCATCTCATCTGAAATGTGAAAGAAATGAAATGAGTATTTCTGTCCCCCTCTTTAAGCCATTTAGCTTTGGATCTCTGTCTCCAATAACATTCTTCACAGTCTAAAACTCTAAATAGGGAATTAACATCTTTGGCCAGCTTGTAAACACATTACCAAACTGAAGTTTTTTCCACTCTATAAGCGCACCTTTCAATTTCTTGAGTTTACTAGAAAACTGAGTTAGATAATCTGCAGTCACTACTCCTTCCCAGCACTGTCTAACCACTGCAAAGAAGTCATGGTGTTTAATCCACATCTTCTGGAACTTTAAGCACCCCTTATGCCTCTCTGTATCAATTCCAAATTTCCTCACCAAAGGAGCATGATCTGAATTATTTCTATTTAAATGGGAAACTGAACAATCATTGAAACTCAGCTTCCACTCAGCATTACACATTAGCCTATCTAGTGTTTTGCCGCATCCTTTCCCCTGATTTTTTCCAAGTGAAGGCAATCCCCAAACAAGAGGTCTGTGAACCCACACTTGAAAATACCATCATTGAATTCAGAGGCAGCACCAGAGTCTATAGAATTACTTCCCAGTATTTCTGATGAGTTTCTAACAATATTAAAGTCTCCCCCTACAATCCAAGCCTCATTATTAGTATTTAGTAGCCATATTCTCCAAACAGAGCCACAATTTCTTCTTTCAACTCTAATGCATTTCCCATACACATTTGACAGCACAAAAGGATTCTCAACCATACCAATGTCCAATCTAACTGAAACACATTGAACTGAATTGTTTATAACTGAACAGTCCAGCTCTGACTCCAGAACTGCCATATAGTACTGCAATCATTACTTACAGCATAGTCAAACCCCAACTGCAATCTAACTGAAAGTGAGCTTATCTTTAGTAATCATAGGTTCCATAATAGCAACAAAGCAAATGTTATGTACTTGAATCAATTTCTTTAGTCTAGAGATAGAAGAGATATTTGCAATACCTCTTATATTTCAATAGAGAACATTAATCATGATTTATTGATAAAAGGAGAAGTTTGAGAAGAGTTTGCTCCCTTTTTTGCAGTTTTCTTTTTCCTACCTCTTTTCTTTTTAGTTGGTTACATTTTACTGCTTGAAATTTCTTCAACAATCACCTTCTTCTTCCTCTTCTGCTCTTCTCTTGCTTGTAGCTTAGCTTGAATCTTCAAATCGCTAAGCAGAACATATTTAAGATCATTTGTATCAAAAATAGCATAGTTAATTCGAGGTTTCTCTGTTGATCTAGGAGACATCCCCCATTTCGACCATATCCCTCGGATCAACAGAGAGCTTGACTTTCAATCCAGGAACAATATCAGATTGAGCTAGAGAGCAATCATGAAAATCAGGGTGATAATCAAAGTTACTGATCTCATGTTCTCACTGAGGGTGAATTTTAAGTTTCCTTCTCAACAAGTTCGGTTTTCTCAGCCCTGAGATCGGTCGAAGTCTAACATTTTGTTAGGAGCCTGTTGCACAAAAATGAATTGAAGGTAAGATAACTTTGAGTTCAAGTGGTAATGGACCGTTGATTGATCCTTCATCAATTTATCAAATTAGCGACCACCTAGTTTTCAACACAGAAGATGTTTGCAGTGTACAACAAACGAGGGTATTATATTGGTTTGCTTGTTAGGTAATCTATAATCTATTAAAACATTCTAAGAAGTTTGTTACTAATCATTCTTTATTCTTTTCCATTTGACTCGATTGTTTTTAGCTAACTTTCTTCAGCAAAGCTTACAGTAGGGCTTTGGTTCTAATTTTAGGATGTTTTGTAGGGTGGACAGTTGATTGTGCTGGGGAAGGCTCCAGATGGTCGAGTTCAAAGAGAATTTGAAGGTCTTGCAGATTTGGTAATGCTTATTTCTTTAAATTATTTATGAAGCTTTAATGTTACTTTTAATTTTTTTTGAAATGATATCCCCCTCCCAACGGAGAAAATGAAAAAGTTGGAAGATTGAAAGAATCTATTAAATTTGGTTCCAAATTTCTTTGAACGTTGTGTACATCCCAGTTAATAAAGAGAGCATCTAGGCTGTTAAATATCCCTGCTTGGTTAAACTGTTGATTGGCAAGTTCATCGATGTTCCTAGATACAATCTGCAAATGGTTGTTTGAGGGGAATTTGGGACAAATTTACCTTGTCTCTAGGTTAAAGGGGAAATTTCAAGTGCGGATTACTGTTCACGGACCAACCAAACGGATTGGCCAAGTTGAGGGGTCAAATGGATGCATTTTTTGATGAAACTTGGTAGAGATGATCTCAAAGATTAGTAGATCATCTCCACCAAATTTGTAGTTAACCCACTTCCCGGTTGAATTTTTTGATAAAATTTGGTGGAGATGATACTAATCATGGAGACCATCTCCCCCAAGTTTCCTCAAAAAATGCATCCATTTGATCCTTCAAATTGGCCAATCTGCACTTAAACTGCACTGCTAGGTTAAATATGCTAGATAGGCTGTATTGTAGAATGTTCATAAAGGAGCGCAAGAAGCTCATCGGCCAGTACAGAGATGCTGTTTAAGAGTCATTTGATGGAGGGCCTTAGCTCTTGTTACACTGTTATTTTAATTTTTTGTGGCATTTTTCTCTTTCAAAGTTCAGGGCAATTATTGGTCTCTAATTTAACTGAGGCAGATGGTTGATCTTTCTGCTCTTGAAAGATACTCTCTTCCAACACAAATAACCTCATTTTGAATCACTATATTGCAAGGTCCCAAATTGCCTTCAATTTATGTAGTCTCCAGTTAGGGTTGACCTAGGTTTTAGTCGCTTTTTTGGTGTAATGGTATCTGCATGCTGCTGTATTTTGTCATGCTTGGCTACTTTATATTGGGGGTATTTCTTGGAGATTGTGCTTGAATATGGTTAATTTAGTCATGCACTACACATAAAGCAATTCTTCTTGTTGCTTTTATTCTCTTTCCATCCATTCATTTAGACCTAAATAAGCGTAAATGTGCTATCTAAACAATTCTTCTTGTTGCTTTTACCCTCGTTCTATCAATATCTTTTACCCTGGCGCAATGGACCTCACTTATATCAGCTGGAAAACATAATTGGTTTGTCTTATATTTATAGATAAAAGTTGGGGCTACAAAGCTGAAGCAAAATAAATAAAGGGACAGAAGAGGACATGTAAATCTAGCTAATCAAATCCTAGTAAAAGACTAAATCTAAGATATCCGTTATTTATGGGGAATGCAGACACCTAATAACCCTTAATAACCTAATAAAAATAAAAATCAAATATGATTTCCAACGGTATCTAAGCATTTTCCTTCTTGCCGCTCTTCACGTATAATAATCCATTTCTGATTAATATCAAACCAACTTTTGAACATTAGCTTGCACAATAACTTTTTTTAACCACAAACCGAGTTTTATTAAGCCCTAAAAACCAGCTTCTCTATGCTTCTCGATTACACAATGTATCTTAGTTTGTAGGAGAATGTTCTTCCACTCATCCTACACCAGCAAGTTCTTAATTTGCAGCCGTGGACCATAATATTTTCTGGGAGTTTATTTTTTTATTCCAATTATTAGGATAATCTATCGATATAAGATTAAGGGGCTATTACACCCATTGCCAATTGGTTTTGGGCTGGATGCTTCGAACTCTAATACGGTATCAGAGGGAAGGCTATTAACCACGTGTTAGGCCCAACGATCACATGAGTTCTACGTCACCGCGGGGGGGGGGGGGGGGGGGGGGGGCGCTATAAAATCCTGGGAAATTGATATAAGAATACGGGGCGACTACACCCATTGCCAATTGATTTTTTGGGTTGGATGCTCCAAACTCTAATAGGGATCAATTAATATGTTGACTTCAATTTGTACTTTTGACACTTGTGAACTTTGATCCAAATATTAAATTAATTTTTCGTTTCTTACATATCTGATGATTTGAACTATTGAATGATTTGAAACAGTTGAAGTTATTTGAGACTCTTTGTAACATTTGTTCCATGTATCTTCTAGTTCTTAGACGTCTCTTCGTAAAATATTTGAAATTTATTTCACAGGAGTGTTTATCGCAACATAACCAAGATTCTAACATATCTAAAAATATAGACTTGCAAGCTATGAATTGTTGAAATCCTTTTACGTTGTTTTACTTTCCGCAATCAACAAAACAAATTGATGGAATCAATCCTTTTACTTTTTTGTAGCATAACAAAAGTTCCAGCATCCGGATCCTTCTAATGTACAGGTAAATCTTCTTGAAACACCAAACAATTTTTTTTACCCAATCTGCTAATTTCCTCATATTATTTTCATTTCATCAAATTTTTATGTGTATATATATGCCTGTAGTGCAATTCCACAGGTGGTGGTTGAGATTTGTATTTCTTTTTTGTGCATTGCTATATATATATGTTGTCTTTTAATGCTACTATGCAGTGAAGAATTGTCCCACATGCTTTATGCTGCGGCAGACATGGTGCTGGTTCCTTCCATATATGAGCCATGTGGCCTTGCTCAGATGATTGGAATGCGCTATGGAGCGGTATATATATTATACTATTCTCTTTCCAAACCCCCTTCTCCTTTTTCATGGTTAACAACAATCAAGCCAAATTTGCACACACTTTAGAGCACAATCTAGACCTCGGATGGCCATGAGCCTTTTTTTTGTTGTGAGAAACTTTTTGGACACAGCTAGTCATTTTTGAGACGTGAATATTCACTCCATCTCAAATTGATAGTCGCACTTTCCTTTTCTAGATGTCTTAAAACTGGAGAAACAATCAATGTACCAAAATCTCACAATTAAAAGTGTCTTATTCTTGACCATTGACAAGGTTGAAATTAGTATTTCTTTAAAAAGAACTATAGTCAAAGTGGGACAATCACACGAGACAGTGGGATTACTATTTTTTATTAAAATATATACCCATTTGACAGTGTCCATCAACCTTCTCCCTCTAACCTTTTCCCGACTCAAACTTTATAATGTTGTAACTTTCATCTAAATATACTCACCGAGATCTATAAAACAAATATGAGAGTAAAAAAGAAATTTATTTGGTGGTCCACCATATCGATGGTGAAGCAATTTTTTGTTTTAAACTTAGTTTACTATAAATTTCAGATTTTATTTTTCGTTGACATGAGATGCTTTTAATTTTTTTCTTATTATTGTTATGATCATTTGATCAGGTTCCGATAGTCAGAAAGACAGGTGGTCTTGCTGACACAGTATTTGACATTGATGATCCTTCACAACCTGAGATGGCTAATGGGTAATCAATAGTAATCTTCTTAAATCTTTTGTGTTTCTTGTTATTAAACCAACTGGTCTTCTTAAATCTTTTGCTGACACAAAATTTCTTTACATTGTTTGTTTCGTTATTCCAAGGTTTGTCTTTGAAGGAATTGACGAGGGATCCTTGAGTTGGACTCTACAACGTGCATTTACGTTCTTCCAACAGAGTAAGAATTAATGTGTACTTTGGCTACCCACACGCACACTTGCTCTCTATTTAATTCATTTGGTTAAAGTTTTAAATAATTTCTTAAGTACATTTTTGGACAAATTTGTTGGCTTAGCTTTTTGTTGTAAATCTGTAGATTATTTTTTTTAGTGAAACCTGACAAATATTTAATGTGGTCTAGTGTAAATCTGTAATAGTTTGTAAGGGGAGTTTTGTTCACTTATTAGGTTCCGTTGAGTTCGTTCTTCAGATTATTCCTGGAATCCTGAATTCCCATCACTCAAGATTCCAGCATTTGAATGGATTTTGGTAAGGGACTCCAGGATTCCTAGGAAAGAACGTTTTATATCTGTTCCCGTACTTGATGGGGAAAGCTTAGTGGAATCCCAGGAATCCTTTCCTTATTTTTGTATGTTTAAAAATAAAAAAATAAATAAAAGATCAAAAAATTACCCTGTTTTTAATAAATATCCAGTCATTTCTTTTGTATTATAATAAATAAGTTATTTTCAATTTGAAGAAAGACTTCCGGCCGTCACCAAATATTGACTAGGAATCTCAAATACCAGGAAAGGAGCTTTCCTGGAATCTAAAATGTCAATTTGTTTCCTAAAAACTCGAACCAAACGAGCCAAATGTATGGAACGGGATTGTGAAAATGGGGTTTTATTACAGTCGATCACGATCTAGTGTAATATCTCCATTTTGCATAATCAACCTACAAACTCTGTTGTTTTTGGTTGAATGGATGCAGAGCCAAATGAATGGAATGGGATTGTGAAGAAGATTATGGAGATCGATAACAGTTGGAATAACGCATCGGGGAAGTACATCGACGTTTATAACTCCATTAGAGTGAGATGAGAAAGGTATACAAATCTCATTGACGCTACATATTATCTGTCTATGTTAAACAATCTACATTCTTTTATTTGGGTGTATTGAGATTTTTTAACCGAGTTGAACAATTTGCAGCAATTCGCAAGCAGAAGCCAACAATGTTGCGATCCAACAGTGGATGCGACAGGTTTATATATATGTATATACATATCAACATATGTAAGGTTGGTATATTATATGCAATTTAAACCTAAAGTTAGTTTCTTTGTAAATAAGCAGACCAAAGATTTTTTGCATTACATGCAGAAATCAATAAACAATACTCCTTCCTCCTCCTTACATATATGTATATAGATATGTAAGATAGGTACATTATGTTTGTTGGGTAAGTTAACATTAAACTGTTGAAATGTGTTAATAATGTACATAGTTGTATAATATTATATGTATAATGTATAAATGTATTTTTGTAATATAAATGGCTTTTCTTTTGTATAACATTAGACATATATGCATTTATTAATTCTGTGAGCTTACAATATGCACATATAATATTATATATACAAGAATATATTTTTATATATGGACTTCTCAGGTAGTAACAGGTAATGTCGAGTAATTCGTTAAGATAATGAATCGGGTTTGAATATGATTTTATATTTTCACATGATGAAAAAGTTACTAGTTTAGATTCCATCTAATAACACCTGAAACACGATAAAAACCGACCCGAACACGACTGAACTGACCTATTATGAGGTGTTAGTATGTATATATGTATCCACATTGGGCTTGATGATTTGAGTGGAAATGAGTTGTAAGCATTTTGCGCTATTTTAATGTCCACTCTGTATTTGACAAGCAAAGCAAAGATTTGTTGCATTACTTGTAGAAATTAACAAATCATACTCCTCCCTCCTCCTTAGACTTTGCTCAGGGGCTAATTGGGGGCTATTAGTACCCCACTCGATTTTCGGGGGAAAAAAGGAAAAAAGAATACATATATATATATATATATATATATGTATCGCTCGATTTTCGGGGGAAAAAGAATACATACAATTATATATATATATATATATATATATATATATATATATGTAGGGTGAAAAATTAATATTGTCGCGGATGCTTGTGGTTTATGCCATTTATCTATAATGTTGCTGCAGAAAATTGTGAGTAGGGAAAAACTAAAAGATGTCAGTGCTTTACCTTGACAAGGCCTTAATATTACTTTTGTCATGATTCTGAACCGTGACAATATATTTAATTGGAAAATATAAATAATTCAAGTATTCAAAAGTAATTATTTTTTTCTCATGCATGTGATGTCCTTGAATTTATTTTTTAGCACCCAGTACACCATTGATGTCCTTTAAATGTGTGTTTTCATTTATCTTTTATGTTGTCCCATACTCTTGGGGGAAATCTATTTGTCTTATGTAACAATGAATTACTATATTTTTTTGGGTATAAGCTGTGATAGATTTAAGGGTTTGATTTGTGGAGTGGGGTGGGGTGGGGTGGGTGGGGTTGGGGGGGAAATGAAACCTCGGTTGCCCTTGTGAAATGTTATTTTTGTTTGTGTTTGAGTAAATTATCTTTTATATATTTTTTATTCTTTATTTATTTAGAAAACTCTGGCTGTACATCTTGTTCCGAGATGTCATGTACAACTCTGATATAGTTTATTTAAAACTGAAAATGTTTACTAGAAAATACTCTTTAAGATTTTTTTGTTTTTTAGAGATTCATTAACTCATGATTTAACTTCTTAATGACTACATGAAACTTTTAGTGTGAATTAACTAATTAAACATTTAAGAAACGAACAAAAATTCAAACCAATACATATCTATACAAGGAAAGAGTCGGGAATGCCTCAAATTCTTTTTCATAGGTAAAGACCAAACCATGTACAATAGTCACCACATGCTCACATGTTTTCTTGCATCAACACTAGATTTAAAAAAGAAAAAGTGATGCGTGTACATTGTGCACATATCTTTTTACATAGGCCATCTGATTTAAAATTAAAAAAATATTAAATAAAAGATATATTAGCCGAATGGTAAGAGATTTATTTATTAACCAAAGGATAAGGATTACGAGTATAAGTTCCCCTAAGCACTTAACTTTTAGGAAAATAAGATAATAAAGGCAAAAGAAGCACTTCAAAAATTAAGTGTCATAACTAAACCCCAAAAGCGGGAGGACCCCGCTTGGCTTTCTATATTGATTTAAATGATAATAGCAACTCTCAACCTCTAAGGATTTGCAATCCTTTTAGAATCATGAATATATAAAAGCTATGGTGTATAAAATACCTTAATATTCAATTCTAGTTAAAAAATGGGAAATCAAACACCAAAAATTCATCATAGAGTAGAAAAGGTACCTATTTTCCACAGAGAAAATAATTACAATTAAACATCTTTATCTGCTTTTTCATGAAAGCCAATTTTCTAAAAATAGAATTGCCTAAAATTTTAATATTAGGGATGTGTTCGGCAACACCAATTATATGTAATATAATCGAAATTGGGGGCATTCTTTTGGAATTTTATTATTTTGGATAGGCTAAAAGGTTATGATTTTGGAATTCATATGGAATTCCAAAATTATCAATTTTAAAAGAGTGAATTCTATAACGTGAGCAGAGTTTTTCAGCTTCAATGGGGGCGATACTATTGTGAAGAGATGCTATTCATTCATTAATTAGATACTAATTTTTTTTTTCTATAAAGAACTTGCAAGACACTCAAAAGTGCAATTAGGCATGTAGCATAAAACATGTGCAACTTAATCCAATGATGGATGCACCGCACCTTGAGACTAGTGTCATGTGCCACTAAATTTAGAAAGGATTGGCGTGCATGCTTCAATGGCTTGGCTATGTGGCAACATTGGAGGCTTAAGAATATTTTTGAGGTTTTTAAAGGAGAGTGGAAGAGCAATGTTGCGGAAGATTCCGGAGTATGATAGAAGATGCCAAATACATGGATTGCATAGTAATAGCAGTGCTTCTTGTAAATATCCTAAAATATTATAGAGACTTGATCTTGAATGTAGATTAGATTTAATCTCCACCATTGATCGATGAAGATAGAGCCTATATATTAATTGGAGGAAATAATATAATTACTTAACGGGACGCAATAATCCTTCTCTCTTGACATAGGCTTACTTAGCTACTGTAATCAAGTGCCGACGGCCGCATAAACATACAAGTTTTTTGGGTAGTAAGACAATAAATCAGGATTAATATCTGTTGATAAAAAAAACCTTACGATAATTTTGTTTCATACCTTATTATGCTGTGCAAGTTCTTTGTTTCATAGCTCATAATAAAGATTTTGCATGATAGCACAGACAAAAATAATAAGTTGAGTAGATAATATAGATAGCACAAACAATGGGCGTTAACATAATAACAATTAGGGGATGAAGGTAGAGATGCGAGAACCATTGTCAAGCGTTTGAATTTGGGTTATGAATATGGAACCTTGGATTCTAGTAGTATTAAACAATAAGTTTTGTTCGTTGGAAGTAATGAATGTGCTACCACGTATTGATTATCATTCTTTCATCATGTTGCTGTGAGGAACCAATGTCGGAGGAGAATGTTTGCTCCCTCTGGTATCCCGGCCACCTAAAAATAGTTTGCAGTTAAATGGAATCTCCCAGGTAAAAAAAGAATGGGATTGAGGACAACTTGCCAAAAATTAACCGCAATGATATCTTTAGCCCAACATCAATCATATAATATAATATAAAATTTTAAAAATATAATAAAGAAACAAATAAATAATATAATTATTGAGCATTGGAAACCAAAACGAACCATTATTATAGTATTAAGGAAAGCAAAAAAAAGAACCATTGTAGTAATAAATAAATAAATGAAAACTAATAGCATTGGAAAGGAAAACCAAAATGAATTGTACCTTTGGGTTGATAGGTTAGAAAGAGAAGATAAACCCTAAATGATACATATGGATGGCATCAGTTTCTTCTAATTCCTAAGACAAACTACCAATAACAGAAAGATGAATACGAATAAAATAAAAACCCCTCCCTCCCTAATCACCCACCCGCATATCGATCGGATTCTTCTTATTCCAAAATACAACTAATGTGTGTGAAAAGTTGAAAAAATATATAAGTGATTTAAGTACCCGCTCTTTTCTAAATAATAATAATAGTTTATAATTCATGTGATGCGTGTGCTTGTGACAATAATAATTATTATTTTATAAATTAAAAGAATGTAAAATGAAAACGCAAAATGTTTTTCTTAGGGACTGTTTGATAAAAAAGAAAAAACATCTTAAAAATTGATCTGCTAATTTTAAGGAGAGTTCGGAAAAGGAAATATGTGATTTGAGAGATGTTTTTACATCTTTTCTTATTTGCTGATGGGGAATTTTACTTACCCATTCCCAAGAATTGGATTAATAAACCCTAATAAAATAGTAGAATGTCTCACCAAAAAAATTATATATATTTTTTCAACTTTTCATAGACATTAGTGGTATTTTGAAACATTTTAACGACTTTTCTTTTCTTTCAAAAAGCACCTTAATAATTGAAAAAATAAGAAGAAAAAAACATAAAATACTTGAAAAATGAGCCCATGTGTGATTAACATTAATGAATTAGCCAACTATTCACAATTTTCACACTAATCATCTAAACCCTAAACCATTAAAACTCAAAACATTTATTGCAACAATACCGATGTAACCTGATCAACCATTAAGCCATGTTAAGTATAGAAAAATTTTGTAGATACATGAAAAAAATTGCCGCCTTAATGTTTTTTGTACCAAGGTGCCCTAACAAACTCTTAATCAGATATATAATAGAGTAATACATTTTTACTAAATTTTTAGAATTGGTAGATAGTTAATTATATTAAACGTATGTGAATTATATACTCAGTACCAAATAATAATACAACACTCGTATAAGTAATATATAGATTATATAGCCGATGATGTATAACATGAACGTTTTACCACAATACAAAACAATAATATGATACTCATATAAATAATAGATTATATAACAACAAAAATATTAAAATGGTAAAAAAAATTAATTAACATGAATGTTTACTGAGGTACAACTACAATTTATTCATATTTTTTATTAAAACATTAAACATAATTATAAATAAACAAATAAGTTTTAGAATGTATAAATTAATATAAATTTAACTTATTATAATATTAAAAGTAATCAAGTAATATAAAGTTTTGTAATTTTAATATGATCTATTAATTAGTGTCGTTCTTGGAAGTTTGTTATGAAGTTATATAGAAGTTTTATATAAAATACCTTAATTCAACACAAACTCTAAATGGTTTAATTATTTTAGCCAATAAAATAGAGTTTGAATTTTTTTGGAATTATAATACTAATATAAAAATATATGAAGTTATACACTGATACTATTTTATTTAATGTAAATCTAGTTTAAAAACTTTGTTTAATTATTTTAGCCAAATAAAGTAGAGTTTGAATTTATTTGAAATACTAATACTAAAATAAAAATATATGGAGCTATACTGTTTTATTTAATGTAAATCTTAAAATCTTTTGTGTAAAATCAAGGGGTATATTTGTCTTCACAAAAAGGAAAAACTAATTAAATTATTTGTACTTTTATATATAGTATAGATATAGATTTACTATTATGAAGAACTAAGTGGTATATTTCATTTTTTTTTCTTTTTCAAGAACTAAAAGTGATATTTGTAGAGAAAATTTTAAAATACCTTCCACACAATTCATGATATTTTTTTTACATGTTTTTATCTAGAAAAAAAAAAAACGTGTCCACCACAATGAATTATTCACAAGTATTATTCGTTCATCAAACATTTCTTGTAATATCAAATTATAAAATTTAAATAAAGTTAGAAATTAAAAATTATAAGAACTTTGTTGATCATTACATTGCGTTTTAATACACATTGATGCATACACTAATTAATACGCATTGATTTTGAAATGGGGGAAAAGGTGGGAGAAATCAAACAATAGACTTTTTCCCTAACTCACAAACATTCTCTCGTCTAGTTTGGCTATTGACACTCCTTTTTCTTTTGGTAAGAAGTAATTGTGTTTCTTATCATTTAAATCCACTTCAAACATCATAGCAAAACAGCCACGTATATTTATTCACCTTCCAAGGAATTATAATTCTTATTATTGTAGGTGAAAATTTTCAATATAATTTCTATAATTCCCTTGCTTTTCATCTCAATCTAATTTTATCTCTCGGTTTCAACTAAAATTTCACACTGTCGTGTGCTAACATGCACCAAATTAAACTGTCTAAATTCAATGATTGTTTTCAGCAATTGTCCATGGCCGACTGTGTTATTTCGGAGTGCTATGGTGCGAGTGTGATGCTAGGGGTGAGGAACGAACATAACAAAGGTAAAAGTATAGAGTTTATGGTTTTTTATTTTTTTTTAAATAAAATTAGGCAGGTAAGCTTATATATTTTATGGGGTTTAAATTTGAGTTTTTAAGATGAACTTTGGTCCCTCATGCTTCCGATGCTATATTCACAAATTCAACCTCCATTAACATAGACTAAACCAGCACGACAGTATCTTAATCTAATTTCTATAATTCCATCGCTTTTCATCTTAATCTAATTTTATCTGTCGGTTTCAACTAAAATTTCACATTGTCGTGCGCTAACGCCAAGTTAAATTGTTTAAATTCGATGGTTGTTTTCAGCAGTTGTCCATGGCTGACTGTGATGCTAGGGGTGAGGAACGAACATGACAAAGGTAAAAGTATAGAGTTCATTTTTTATTTTTAATAAAATTAGGCAGGTAAGCTTATATATTTTATGGGTTTAAATTTGAGTTTTTAAGGTGAAGTTTGGTCCCTCATGCTTCCAATGCTATATTCACAAATTCAACCTCCATTAACATAGACTAAACGTGCCCAACAGTATCTTCAAAGGATTAGTCTCCACAGTTGCGCGGATGATACCTTGAGAAACCAAAAACAAATAATTAAAAAAACATAGACTAATTGAAAATCTGAGACAGTGGGTTGAAAGCTCAAAGATTTTTTTTTTTTTAAAATGGAGTGTAAAGACAAATTAGTAGGTAAAATGTGAGTTACAAATTCAAAATTTTCCATAAATAATCTAACTCCACTATTAAAAAAAAAAAAAAAATACTCTTTTGCATAAGAAATAATTACTATAAAGTAATGTTTTAAAATATATATACCTACTCTATGTATCTCTTTTGGGTTTTGGGTTAACAAGGACGAGGATTTCTCCCTCTCGGGGGTCGGGGAGTCCGGATTCTCACAGTTACGACTCTGCTGGGGATGCCGAGAACTAAGCTCTAATATGATGGATCATATATTTAATTTCTATTATTTATTAGATATAGGGTTGCAAGCCTTAGTTTTAGGATAACATATAAGCGATCTAGGGGGATACCCTGATGCCTTTATTTGCTAATTATGAGAGGAAAATCTTTTTCATAATTAAAATTGTGTAAAATATCATAACAAACCCTAAAGCGTTGATCAATAATGAACCGCCATATTGTTATTTTGCACGCACTCACGTCCTATCATGCATTTTCGCGAGTGTGAATTTACCCTATCAATCTCGGGACCAGAGTCGTGACTAGGACCGCGGACTTGTGGGTTCTGCACTAGCCAAAAGCGCCTGGGAACCACTCTCCATTGACCAAGTACTTACCGAGGTATATCGAGTGACGAGAACACTCACGTACCCGGGACGTATATCAAAAGGTCCTTCCACGTACCTGCGCCCTTGAGGTATATCGTAAGACCTGCCAAATAGGAGGGAGCCTTAAACCTTACCCTATTCAACCACGCTTGCATATAGGGGAGTCAGCTTAGAACACAAAGATTTTCTGCATGGTTTAATGATCGACAGTCGTGAGAATCTAAACCAGCTAAGGCCCTGTCATTCATACCATTGCGGTTCCGACAGGTACGGCCGAAGGCTGTCCGACCTTTTGCCGTAAAAATTCACGAAGACTAAATTTTCATAATTTTCCTAGTACTGATTCCATGAATGAAGAAACTCATGAGGAGAGAACTTCCTGTGTTTTCAAAATAATTTTCCAAAACTATAGACGGTCAGGGAACCCATGGAATTCCGTTCCTACCCTACCTCTATACGGAGGCTCTCAAGTTGTCACTGTTGGTCTGTTTTCGATCTCACATAAAGAAATCTTTTTGTGTGCTTAGCGTCGTCCCGATCGATGTATTTATGGATAAGGTCCGGCGATTTCTAAATGATATATTATTGTTATTTTTCCGGGGAAATGCGCACGATCAAATTTGTCCTTTTTTCTGGCTTCAAATTTTCATTCCATCCTAGCCTTTGCGTGGGCTGGAAGAGATACTACCGGACGACTTGTTAGACCAGATTCTTCTGAAAATATGGATCAGAACACGCCGAACAGGAATATGGGCAGCCAATTCAACAACGCAGCGGATCCTCCGCTCGGTCCTTTCTACTCGAACCAGGGGATTCCTCAGAATAATGCCATGGGGGGTCAACCGCTACATCACACTCCACCTCTGAATGCTGACTCGAACCTAGCCAGTACAAGTGGAAATGGGAATGTTCCGTTACCTAACCCCGAGGATATGTACCGGATGTTGATGAATTTTGAGTCAAAGTATGGCCATGCTCTTAATCGACAATCAAAATACTCGTGCCAAGCTGGACGAGTTGGCGAAGGGCGCATGACAGAGCCGCCAAGGGATGCTCCGGTTATTCCACCACCACCTCCACTCTCAGTCCACACCGAAGTACCACCACCATTTGAACAACTAAATCAACTAAAGGCCATGCATGATCCGGTCGGTAATTGGTTACTACAGGACCCAATCGATCAAGCTCCTCTGCAGATACAACCGATCCATGAACCGTATCGGGATCCGTATTACGAACCGATAAGAAGGCCAATGAGTATTCAAGGGGATGGCCCCTCGCCAGTGGAAACCTTTAGGGGGGATAAAGATCTGTCTGAGCTTAAGGAACAATTGAAGGCACTTACTCAAAAGGTAGCTGAAAGGTTCGAATGATTTAACCCAGATGCAAAACTACAACTTATACCCTGAGGCTCGTTATCCAGTGGGCTTCAAAATGCCTTCCATCCCGAAGTTTACAGGGACTAGCCCACCTGAACTCCATCTGAAATCCTATATCAGGTCAATGAGGATTTACGATATCGGTGAGGCTGAATTGGCTAATTCCTTTCATCTAACTATTGCGAGACCCGGCCCATAGTTGGTTTTTGAATCTTTAGAAGCATCGTGTCAGATTGTGGTCCGTTATCATCCAAGAGTTTGTGTCACAATATAAGACTAATGAAGAGCTTAAGGTTATGAGAAAACATCTGGAAATGGCTAAGCAAAAGGAAGGCGAGAGCATTAGTGAGTTTGTTACAAGATGGAGGGAATCAGCGGCCCAAATGGATGGAGCGCCTCGATGAGGAGGAAAAACTGGGAATGATTGTTAAGAACTTGAAACCAAAAATTCGGGCTCAAATGGGACACCAATTCTTTAGTAGGTTCAAGGCTTTGCTCCATGTTGGCAATGAAATTGAGGAAGAGCTAGCCAAGCAGGATGAAACCAAGAAGTCCGCATCACAATACAAAAAGACTTCTACTTCAGCCATTAACCAAGTCACCTCTTATGGGTCCTATAGTAGGGGATATTCCAACAATCCCTACGATCAAAACTCTGTGAAGAACATTGAAAATTATTCTACACCGGGGTATCGTAACAACAACAACCACCCCAGAGCATTCGATCAAAATCGCCCACGAGATAGACACTTTTTGCAACTGCCAGGACCTTTGGGGAAGGTTTTTGAACAATTAAAAGAAGCTGGGATAATATATCCCATGAATCTAAGGCCGTTACCACAACAAATACCGCCTCATTGGAATATGAATGAGCATTGCGAGTATCATCAGGGATTCGGACACACCATCGATAGTTGTATGGCCCTGCGATACGCTATTCAAAACTTAATTGATAGCAAAAGAATTCCTGATCCATCAGCCCCAAATGTCGCAAGAAATCCTCTTCCCAATTCATCGAATTAATGCCATCGAGGAAGATTCGGATTTGCCAGATCCTGTATTTCTGATCAAACCCTCCATGGATGCGAAAAATGTTGAAGTGTTGAAATTTGGCTACCTAAAGCCTTCACCCACAGTTATCCAACACACTCCTGCAAAATCCCAAAAAATTATCAGGAAAACCAAAAGATGAAACCTTATTGGGATTATGCGTCGATGAAACCTCTACCCCGCAGCCACAAGAGATGGTTAGTCCAAAAGTTATGGGCTGGATGGAACGAATGCAAGTTTATACCAGGTCTTGGGCTCGAAAAGCAAAACTAGGGAATCACTTACTTTCCACAATTTAAAGACAACCCGAGGCGGCAGGGGCTCGGATATAACCACATAAAAGCAATAAAGAGGGGCACCCATCAAAAGCAAGTACCCATCGCACATAAATATGATCGCCTTCGACTGGAACAAAGTCTCGCAAGTCGAAAAGAAAACGCCTCCACCTTCGGTTGAAACACCTGAAGAAACAAAGGATCCAGTAGCGACATGGGTACAACAGTTGACTCTTTCTGGGAGGGTCTACCAACCACCAAGTACTAAGCAACCTACTAATACTACTCCTCCCAAAGAACCGGCAAAGGACCCAGAAGAATGGCGTGTTGTGGAACAATTAAAGAAAATACAGGCCCAAATTTCAATTTGGGGACTCTTGGTGGCATCCAAGCCGCACCGTACGGCACTAATGAAAATGCTAGATGAATCAATTGTTCCTCTCGAAGTTACCCCAAAACAAATTGACAGCAATGATCACCTCGATGGGGAGTACAAAAACAAATGCTCGGGTTTTCTGACGAAAATCTATCACCACTCGGCCGGAGATCATAATCAAGCCTTGCATATTACTGTTGTGGCCTGTGGAATGTCTATACCACATGTTCTTGTGGATAATGGTTCTACAATCAATGTGTGCCCGTTGAAGACCGCGGTCCGTTTAGGTATCGATTTGACCATGCTAGAAGAATCTACGGTTACGGTTCGAGCATATGACAATACTAAACGGGAGGTATTGGGTTCCATCATGATTGATATGAAAATGGGACCAGCTACATTTACGACCGAGTTTCAAGTCATCGATATTCCGTCGAGCTTCAATTTGTTATTGGGACGAGCTTGGTTGCATGAGGTTGGTGCACTCCCTTCTTCCCTTCATCAAAAGATAAAGATACCTTTCAATGGGGATATCATTGTCATTAAGGGAGATCCTGAAAGAGCAATAGTGCCCAAAAACTCGCCTGTATTGGGAATTGGAAGCCAAGACATCTAACTTGCGGGATTTTCGTATGAACCAAAGGTGCAAACTCTTACCACTCAGATTGTAAAGTATCTGCCTCCCGATGACATATCAACAATGAATGCAAAAGTGGTACAGATGATGAGGAAAATGAAATTTTTACCAGGAATTGGTTTGGGAAAGTATAAGGCCAACATCGCACAAATGATCAAACCATACCAACAACCGAGCCCTCTTGCTGGGTTAGGGTATATGGGGGATGATAACTGAGTAAAAAACACCATATTCACCGATAGCTCATTGAATGGATGGTTCGTGAAAGAGGGCGAAGACTTTCCTTTTTGCGGGTTCCAAGAGCCATGGGTAAATGAAGAAGGAAAAAGGCAACCGGGGTTAGAAATCTTCTTTGAAGAAAACTTGTATATAAGTGAAGGTTTTACTCACACCTTCTCATGTCAGTTGAAGATCACCCAACCACTTGTCGAGCCGCTAGAAGAAGAAGATATGTTGGGAAATATATTTGAGGTAATGGCAATTGAAGAAGATTACCTCGGGGACCCTGTGCACCTCATACGCCCCATTGAAGAAACGAAGAAGAAGAGAGAAAAGAATATTCATAGAAATGTACTAAAATTAGAATGTATGCTATCTGTACAAAATGATATTTCTATCAATAAAATTGTCAATGTTTCCCCTTACTTTGATTCTTATGATGTTGAAGTCATGAATGAGAATTTGAATGATGAACAAAGAATACAACCCATTGAAGGGGACACGGTCATAATAAATTTGGGAACAACTGACGATAAAAAAGAAATAAAAATCGGGGCTGAATTAAGTCACGATGAAAAGACATAATTAGAGAATTTGCTAAAAAAATTTGTTAATGTTTTTGTTTGGTCATATGCTGACATGTCGGGTTTAGATGCCAACATTGTGATGCACAAAATACACACGAAACCCGAATGTAAACTTGTCAAGCAAAAGTTAAGAAAATTGATACGTGAGTGGTCGCTCAAGGTAAAGGAAGAATTGACGAAACAATTGGATGTCGGGTTCATACGAGTCGTTGAATACCCCACTTGGTTGGCCAATATAGTGCCGGTACCAAAAGCCAATGGCAAAGTACGAGTTTGTGTTGATTACCGGAATTTAAACGCTGCATGTCCAAAAGATGATTTTCACTGCCAAATATCGACCTCATTGTCGACAACACTGCTAATCATGCCCTAAAATCATTCGTCGATGGATTTTTCGGGTATAATCAGATTAAAATGCACCCTAATCATCAGGAAAAGACAGCCTTCATCACACTATGGGGTACTTATTGTTACACCGTCATGCCGTTTAGGTTGAAAAATGCCGGGGCTACATATCAACGAGCGGCAACTACCTTATTCCATGATATGATCCATAAGGAAGTAGAAGTGTACGTCAACGACATGATCATCAAATCCTTAGACCGAGTAAGCCATGTTGAGACTCTTCGAATCTTCTTTGAACGACTTATGCGATTTTAGATGCGCTTGAATCCTCAAAAATGCGTATTCGGGGTAACTAAAGGCAGGATGCTGGGGTATATAGTTAGTAAAAAGGAATCGAGGTCGATCCAGCAAAGAAAAAAGCCATTCAAGAAATGCCCGTCCCTAAAACTGAAAAGGAAATCGGGGTTTTCTCGGAAGATTACAGTACATAAGCAAATTCATTTCGCAGTTAACTCAAACATGTGAGCCAATTTTTAAGCTACTCCAAAAGAACTCAGATAAACAATGGAACGAGCAATGCCAGGAAGCGTTTGATAAGATCAAACAATATTTTTCCAACCCGCCAGTCCTAGCGCCTCCCCAAGTGGGCATTCCGTTGATACTATACATGTCAGTCAACGACTCATCAGTTGGGGCAATGTTAGCGCAACATTTGTTGAAGACAAGAACTGAACAAACGATATATTACCTCAGCAAAAAGCTTTCTCCGGGAGAACAAAATTATACGGCTTTAGAGAAATCATGTGCTTCACTGGTTTGGGCCACCCAAAAGTTGCGGCATTATATGTTGGTTTTTTTCTGTGATCTTCATCTCTCACCTGGATCCTTTGCGATACTTATTCGAGAAGCCGGTATTGACTAATTGGATGGCTAAATGGGTGTTTCTGCTTTCGGAGTTTGACATCTCCTACGTAATTCAAAAGGCCATCAAAGGGCAAGTCATAGCGGATCACCTAGCGGGAAATCCTATCATTAATACAGAGCTACAAGAATTCGAATTCCCCGATGAAGGTATCATAGAAATTATAGAAGATGATAAATGGAAAATGTACTTTGATGGGGCTTGTAATCGAAATGGGAATGGAATTGGGATCTTATTAATTTCACCAGATCAGACCCACGCTCCTATGTCTTTTCACTTGGAATTTCCTTGTACTAACAACATCGCAGAATATGAGGCATGTATCGTCGGGTTAGAAATCGCCTTACAACAAAGGGTCCGCAAAATCCAAGTGTTTGGGGACCTATGCCCTCATTATTCATCAGATTCTGAAAAAGTGGAAGATCAAAGAGGAAAAGCTTGTACCCTTTTTAGCGCTAACTCGAAGAAACCTCTGAGAAATTTGATTGTATTGAATTCTTCTACATCCCAAGAACACAGAACAATTTTGCTGATGCATTGGCCACTCTAGCCTCGATGATTAAATTTTGGGGGAGAAAGAGGAAATCCAGATCCAGATTCAGAAGCGGGCAAATCCAGTATTTTGTCTATCACTCGAGGTTGAAAATGGGAGTGTGATTGACAAAAGTGTTTGGTATTATGACATATGGCAGCTACTCAAGCACGATGAATACCCGCCAAATACCAACAAAGCCACTCGGGTCACGCTACGCCGACTTGCATCACGATTTATCATTTGTGCAGGAAAATTATACCGAAGAAATGACGATGGTATACACCTTCAGTGCCTCGATGAGGAAAAGTCTCGAGCGATGATGGAACAAATTCATAGTGGAGAATGCGGCTCGCACATGAGCGGCCATACGTTGGCACGTAAAATAATTCGTCAAGGGTATTATTTGTTGACAATGCAGAAAGATTGTGTTGAATATGTCAAAGGTTGTCATCAATGCCAAATATATGCTAAGGCACAGAAACTCCCACCAAAAGAATTGTATCCCATTACATCTCCTTGGCAGTTTTCCATCTGGGGAATCGACATAATCGGTAAGATCTCACCAAAAGGAAGCAATGGGCATGAATACATTCTGGTGGCTATCGACTACTTCACCAAATGGATTGAAGCCGAGTCTTACAAAATTTAAATTCCAAGAAGGTAGCTCGATTCATCCGACTCAACATCATATGTCGATACGGGGTACCACATGAAATAATATCCGATAATGGGACAAACTTCGAAGGTGAAGCCAACGAGATCATGGAGGAATAGGGAATCAAACGCCACAAATCCTCTCCATACCGCCCACAAACTAACGGGGCCGTTGAGGCTACTAACAAGAATTTAAAAAACATCATTAGTAAGATGGTAAAATCCGGCAGAGATTGGCCCGAAAAGCTCCCATATGCATTCGGGGGTATTGAACTACTGAGAGAGTTTCTACGGGGTCAACACCTTTTCTCCCTCACATACGGAATGGAAGCAGTTTTACCAGTGAAAATGGAAATACCCTCTTTACGGGTTGTCTTAGAAAATCAAGTCATTGAAAGTGAGTGGATAAAGGCTCGATATGAGGAATTGACAATGATTGATGAAAACGATTGAGAGCTTCATATCAACATCAAGGCTACCAAAAGCGTGTTGCAAAAGCCTTTAATAAGAAAATTTGAGCTAGAAGTATCATAGTTGGAGACTTAGTACTTCAAAGAAATTCGTGAACTAGCTCGAGACCCTACGAGGAAAATTCTCGTCAAAATGAACAGGCCCTTACATTGTTACTAAAATACTATCTGGGGGTGCCGTTCTCCTTACCGACATTGATGGTCAAGAATTAAACTCACCAGTCAACCTCGATCGATTAAAGAAATATTATCAATAAGATTGTATGCATGAACTACGAAGACTTGAGCCCCCCAAAAAAAAGTGTCATCTGGGGAAATGTAGGCAACCTGAATTAAAATTTCAGGCCCGGTCTATTCTTTATAATAACATTCATTCATTTGGAAGCAAAAAGGAGCAGAAAGAGATTTTCCATATATAACCAAAGTTCTTTCAAAACAACCTATATCAAAACATACCTACATCATTTCCTACATACTTTCCCTATACCTTTCACCTACCTGCCTAAATCGAAAAAAACGCTTTCATAAAGAAGCCATCCATCAAACCTAACTAACAGCCACCAAACCCATCAGTTAATCGCAGAATATAAGATCCTCTCTCGCTCCATGGCATGATATGATGCGAACCGGAACCATCTCATCATCATGGACTCATGCTTAATAGTCTGGCGAACCCGACACCAGATATGCAACACGACATCAGAGCGAGTCGCCTGGGTAATGCCAACCTCTGTTCCATTGAATCGTCGAGTGTAACGGGTAGACCAAAGACCTCAAAGAGTAGTCTCCAACCTCGGATTAATGGGAAGAGCAACCGAAGATATACTTAGAGTAACACCAAACTGTCTCGTCAACCGCTCGGGTATATAGAATGATGTCTCTTTCAAACCTCGAAATCGAAGGTAGTTCTGTCCACCTATACTCACAATCATGGTCCTCATGCGCCACCACGGGATCTCCCAGCGAATCGAAGAAGAAGACTCGAGAAAATGGATTGCCCAATCATATGATGACAAGCGGTGAATCAGAGCATAATCAGGACGAAAAAAGAAATCTCGAGAATCCTAGAGAAGTCGAGTCTCTAGATACCGAAATCTCTCAGTAACCCACATATATAGCAGATATGGGCCACCTCGAAAATGGCCAATCTGAGACTAAACTAAGGCATCTAAACCATTTAGTGTCTCTGCCAATAAAATGGGAGTCACTAAATGACCATGTCTGGCCTCAGCCACGACTCGGACAATCAGGGGGTATACCAAAATAGCATCGTCAGTAACCAAGAGCATCTGAGAGAAAGCAAAAATCATACAAGCAGAAGTCCGACCTGAATAGTAAGCCAGATCATCATCGCGATGAATGAAAAAATCTGACAGGTGACGCAAGTGAAGCCGTCTGTCTACTATCATAGGCTGGCACTTGCTCTCCCTCAAACCTAGTAGCTCGGCCAACATAACTCGAGGGCTCCTACCATCTCGCAAAGGATGCCAGTGGCCATGAAACATCCTGGCGCATCAATAGTGTGAACTCCTCAATCATCGGGCATAGCTCATCTAACCCGATGCCGAAAACAGTGATCCTCAGGATCCCAAAACTTAGCAATACCAAGGAGGAAAGACCATTTGATCTCGTGAGAACACCAGCGATGAAGATGGCTCAAGTCACCTTAGTTGGGACCGTAATCGGCCTCGGCTAAAGACAAAAAATCAGATAGAAGGGAGAAAGCAGCATTGGTGCGAAAGGTAGACATGATGACGATGTTATTATAAAGAATAGATGTCTACCTTTTGCACCAGTGCTGCTTTCTCCCTTCTATCTGATTTTGTGTCTTTAGCCGAGGCCGATTGCGGTCTCAACTGGGGTGACTTGAGCCATCTTCATCGCTGGTGTTCTCACGAGATCAACTGGTTTTTCCTCCTTGGTATTGTTGAGTTTTGGGATCCTGAGGACCACTGTTTTCCCATCGGGTTAGATGAGCTATGCCCGACGATTGAGGATTTCACACTATTGATGCGTCAGGATGTTTCATGGCCACTGGCATCCTTGCGAGATGGTAGGAGCCCTCGTGTTATGTTGGCCGAGCTACTGGGTTTGAGGGAGAGCGAGTACCGGCCTATGATAGTAGACGAACGGCTTCACTTGCGTTACCTGGAAGATTTTTTCATTCATCGCGGTGATAATCCGGCTTACTATTCAGGTTGTACTTCTGCTTGTATGATTTTTGTTTTCTCTCAGATGCTCTTGGTTACTGACGATGCTATTCTGGTAGACCCCCTGATTGTCCGAGTCGTGGCTGAGGCCAGACGTGGTCATTTAGTGACTCTTATTTTATTGGCAAAGACACTAAATGGTTAGATGCCTTAGTTCAGTCTCGGATTGGCCATTTTTGAGGTAGCCCATATCTACTATATATGTAGGTTACTGAGAGATTTCGGTATCTGGAGACTCGACTTCCTTGGGATTCTCGAGATTTCTTTCTTCGTCCTGATTATGCTCTGATTTACCGCTTGTCATCATATGATTGGGCTATCCGTTTTTTCGAGTCTTCTTCTTCGATTTGTTAGGAGATCCCGTGGTGGCGCATGAGGACCATGATTGTGAGTATGGGTGGATAGAACTACCTTCGATTTCGAGGTTTAAGAGAGACATCATTCTATATACCCGGGCGGTTGACGAGACAGTTTGGTGTTGCTCTGAGTATACCCCTTCCATTGAGAGATTTCTATTCGGTTGCTCTTCCCATTACTTTAAGGTTGGAGGTACTCTTCGAGGTCTTTGGTCTTCCCGTTACACTTGACGATTCCATGGAGCAGATGTTGGCATTACCTAGGCGACTCGCTCTGATGTCGTGTTGCATATCTGGCATCGGGTTCGCCAGACTATTGAGCATGAGCCCAGGATGATGAGATGGTTCCGGTTTGCAGATTCCCGAGTGACATATGAGACGGTTCTTGCTTCATATCATGCCATGGAGCGAGAGAGGATCTTATATTTTGCGACTGACTGATGGGTTTGGTGGCTGTTAGTTAGGTTTGATGGATGGCTTCTTTATGAAAGCGTTTCTTTGGGTTTAGGTAGGTAGGTGAAAGGTATATGGAAAGTATGTAGGAAATGATGTAGGTATGTTTTGATGTAGGTTGTTTTGAAAGAACTTTGGTTATATATGGAAAATCTCTTTATGCTCCTTTTTACTTCCAAATGAATGAATGTTATTATAAAAAATAGACCGGGCCTGAAATTTTAATTCAGGTTGCCTACGTTTCCCCAGATGACACTTTTTTTTAGGGGGGCTCAATTCTTCGTAGTTCATGCATACAATCTTACTGATAATATTTCTTTAATCGATCGAGGTTGACTGGTGAGTTTAATTCTTGACCATTAATGTCGGTAAGGAGAACGGCACCCCCGGATAGTATTTTAGTAACAATGTAAGGGCTTGTCCATTTTGGCGAGAATTTTCCTCGTGGGTCTCGAGCTGGTTCACGAATTTCTTTGAGTACTAAGTCTCCAACTATGATGCTTCTAGCTCGAATTTTCTTATTAAAGGCTTTTGCAACACGCTTTTAGTACCCTTGATGTTGATATGAAGCTCTCTCATTATCTCCTGTCTCTCTCTATCTCCGCCTATGACCTGCTGTTTTTCTCTCCACCGTCGCCCGTCTCTCTCCACCGTCGCTCGTCTATTTCCACCGTCGCTGGTCCATCTTCATTGTCGTCGGTCCATACTCTAAGCTTCAATTAGGGATGATAAGGTAAATTTTTCAAAGGCCCAATTGCTCTACTCTCTCATTCACGCTGTATGTACTCTGTATTACTGTCGTGAATAAAATAATATAAATTTTCCCGCTTCTCTCTCCTCTGAAGCATTAGATCTAAACTCATGCTTAAGCTGCACCATCGTCACCTAGCAAATCGAAATCCCTGTTTTGCCCCGTCTCTTGCATATGTACTTGTATATTGTTTATTTAAGAATTTTTTCCGAGCTTGCCTTTTTAGTTTTAATTTTTGGGTTTTTTTATTCCCTGTCTATCTCTCTTTTATGTGTTTGTTATTTTCTTTTGTTGAATTTGAAGGTAGAGATTATGTGAAGTTATTAATTTTTTTAATGTTATTGATTGTGATTTGTGTAGTGGTAATTAATTAGACGGGGATTGATTGAAGTTTTCATAGGTTGAATTTGGGGCCTATATTTTTCTTTTGAACTTTTGAAAATTCACTGTGTACCTTTCTTCATATCTTTTGCCAACGTACACATTTAGATCCGCAGACCAGGATCATCCAATATGTTGAGTCGTTGACAAACTTATGTTTATGAATTGCCTGAAAGTATGTACAGTAATATTATATAAATAAGAATGAAGGCAAATAATGTTAATACAAATATTGTAAATGGTTGATATAAATCATAAGCTTTCAGTACTAGAAGCATATGTCCATTAAATAAAGTTTTTCACTGGAGTATACACATTTTTTACAATAGTAAGTGGTGTAGAGGCTTGGATATCCTGATATATCTATATCTATATCTATAGCAGAGTTTTCATGTATTCTGATTTTTTTTTTGCTGTGAATACATTTGTTGCTAAATTAGTATGAAATGGTAATTATACCTATTGCCATTTATGTGAATCCTCAGTATGGGTTGACTGTGTAATGTTTTAAGTTCAGATCTTGTGTCATTTAGTATTTCTATGAAGGATGAATCTTGGATTATGTGCATTGATCATCACGCCTATGATAGAATCACTTGGATATTTGTTCCTTTAAAACTCCTTTTTGTTTTTATCCAATTTTGGGTCTAAGCAGTTGACATTGCAGTGGTTAGAAATTGGTAAATGGTAACTAGGGACGACTCAAATGTTTATATATCCGGTTAAACATGGATTGTCTCATATGGATTCTATGTTCTATAATTTCTTTCCAACCCGCATATATTCAATTTAATGATTTTATAATTTGGTACTGCCACTTTTTTTTTTTGCATTCCCAACTATTGTGTTCACATGGAATTATAAGATTTGTAACTTTTATTTGGATCTAGCGTACGCTCATTTTTTAATTCATATATACATTTGACAATTGTTCAAGTAAGGTGGTAACTTCTTACCTCTATGCTCATGTTAGTAATTTTACCTTAGGCTCAATTAATCAACGCGCGAACTTCATATATTAGATTAATTAGATGCCTTGAAATTAATTAAAATGTTAGCTTACTTATCATAGTTTACATATTTTCAATTGAGATCTTTTTCGAAAAATTTGTTTAGCTATCACTCTAATGCTTAGAGTCCTGGTCTGTCAACTTTTGATCATTCATTGAATTTCTTTTCTTCTGTCATATACAATTCCTTGTAGTTTCGCCCTATTGAAGTGCTTTGTTTTTGGTATTTATCAACACTATCAGATTGATCTGTAAATCTATTTATTTGCATTATTCATTTATCTTTCTTAACCAATCAAGTTATACATACACGGTTGATGCTGCTTCATGACTCACGTAACGATGATGGAATCAAAGGCTTTCTTTCAGGAGGTTCATGAGCTATATATAATGGTAACATATATATATATATATATGTTATTTCATAAAGTAGCTTGTAAGGATGAACTTAGGTTAAATATTTAAGAATTTAATAAACATTATCAATTTTTTTAGTTTAAGGGGTAAAAGTGTTAAATAAAAATAACGTAGGGGTCTGTTGTAGTTTAAGGGTCAAAATAAAAGATGTAGTAATTTAAGGGGTCAAAATGCCAATTTTATTTAAGCTTCAATTAGTTTGAGGACAATTATGTTGACCTTTGTTTTCTTCTCCTTAGCCACTCATTGCAGCCTTCGTCTTCATCTCCCTCATCCTCTGCCTTTGCATCTCGACATAGCAAATAGAGGACAGAGCAAATCAACATACAAATAATTGTTTTTGAGGGTTCATCTCCAGGTACAAGAAAGTTTGGATATCTAAGAATTTGTCGCCACCGGCTCTCTCTCTCCCAACTAAATAGTTGAAATTAGTAAAATAATATATGAAGGGATCACCGCCTAATGTTTGTGTGTTGGAAAGTGCTAAACCCTTTTATGTAAGTACTTTGTAATTTTACTTTGCGCTTCATTTGCAATGTATTAGTTGTATTTTATAGTATGTTTGATGTCTGGTTGGACATCTTTGGTACCTTATATTTATGGACGGATATGTTTTTGTAAGAATATTGGGTTGATTTTTGAATGAATATTGCTTTCTATGATACTATTAGATTATAATATGGGAATTTGTATTGTGTGTGCTAAAACTGATTGCATTTATAGCTCCAGGAATTCGTATTGTTTTATAAAGGGATAATGTAAAAAAAATGAAAATAAAAATTAATTGATAGTCTGTAATGGCTATAAACCGTTACAAATATGTAACGATTTTCTATTATTAACGGTTATATTCTATTACAAACCATCTACACTGTAATTACTTTTATGTGTCATTTTAACGATTGTTTAATATTTGTAACGGATTACATCCGTTACTAAAATTAGTATTGTAACGAATTAGCAATGTATTTAGTCCGTTACGAATCTATTTTTTGTAATGGATTTTAGTTAATTTTAAAAACGGATATATCCGTTACTAAAGTGTTTCCACACGCCTAAATAGTAACGGATTTTATGTGTTAGAAATATTTTTTGTAACGGATTAAGTCCATTAAAAAAGGGTGATTTTGGTGTAGTGAATCATTGCCAATTCCTCATATCGAGCCTTTATCCACTCACTTTCAGTGACTTGATATTCTAAGACAACCCGTAAAGAGGGTATTTCGATTTCCACTAGTAAAACCGCTTCCATTCCGAATGTGAGGGAGAAAGGTGTTGACTCCGTAGAAACTCTCTCAGTAGTTCGATACCCCAGAGTGCATATGGGAGCTTTTCGGGCCAATCTCTGCCGGATTTTACCATCTTACTAATGATGTTCTTTAAATTCTTGTTAGCAGCCTCAACGGCCCCGTTAGTTTGTGAGTGGCATGGAGAGGATTTGTGGCGTTTGATTCCGTATTCCTCCATGATCTCGTTGGCTTCACCTTCGAAGTGTGTCCCATTATCGGATATTATTTCATGTGGTACCCCGTATCGACATATGATGTTGTGTCAGATGAATCGAGCTACCTTCTTGGCATTTAAATTTTTTTAATACTCAGCTTCAATCCATTTGGTGAAGTAATCGATCGCCACCAGAATGTATTCATGCCCATTGCTTCCTTTTGGTGAGATATTACCGATTATGTCGATACCCCAGATGGAAAACGGCCAAGGAGATGTCATGGGATACAATTCTTTTGGTGGGAGTTTCTGTACCTTAGCGTATATTTGGCGCTGATGACAACCTTTGACATATTCAACACAATCTTTTTGCATTATTAACCAATAATACCCTTGACGAACTATTGTACGTGCCAACGTATGGCCGCTCATGTGCGGGCTACATTCTCCACTATGAATTTGTTCCATCATCGCTCGAGACTTTTCCTCATCGAGGCACTGAAGGTGTATACCATCGTCATTTCTTCGGTATAATTTTCCTGCACAAATGATAAATCGTGATGCAAGTCGGCGAAGCGTGACCTGAGTGGCTTTGTCTGTATTTGGCGGGTATTCATCGTGCTTGAGTAACTGCCAAATGTCATAATACCAAACACTTTTGTCAATCACATTCCCATTTTCAACCTCGAGTGATAGACAAAATACTACATTTGCCCGCTTCTGAATCTGGATCTGGATTTCTTCTTTCTCCCCTGAAATTTCAATTATCAAGGCTAGAGTGGCCAATGCATCAGCAAAATTGTTCTGTGTTCTTGGGATGTAGAAGAATTCAATACAATCAAATTTCTCAGAGGTTTCTTCGAGTTGGGCTAAAAAGGGTACAAGCTTTTCCTCTTTGATCTTCCATTTTTTCAGAATCTGATGAATAATGAGGGCGGAGTCCCCAAACACTTGGATTTTGCGGACCCCTTGCTGTAAGGCGATTTCTAACCCGACGATACATGCCTCATATTCTACGATGTTGTTAGTACAAGGAAATTCCTAGCGAAAAGACATAGGAGCGTGGGTCTGATCTGGTGAAATTAATAAGATCCCGATTCCATTTCCATTTCGATTACAAGCCCCATCAAAGTACATTTTCCATTCATCATCTTCTGTAATTTCCATGATACCTTCATCGGAGAATTCGAATTCTTGTAGCTCCGTATCGATGATAGGATTTCCCGCTAGGTGATCCGCTATGACTTGCCCTTTGACGGCCTTTTGAGTTACGTAGGAGATGTCAAACTCCGAAAGCAGAAACACCCATTTAGCCATCCAATTAGTCAATACCGGCTTCTCGAATAAGTATCGCAAGGGATCCAGGCGAGAGATCAAGATCACGGAAAAAACCAACATATAATGCCACAACTTTTGGGTGGCCCAAACCAGTGAAGCACATGATTTCTCTAAAGCCGTATAATTTTGTTCTCCTGGAGAAAGCTTTTTGCGGAGGTAATATATCGCTTGTTCAGTTCTTGTCTTCAACAAATGTTGCGCTAACATTGCCCCAACTGATGAGTCGTTGACTGACATGTATAGTATCAACGGAATGCCCACTTGGGGAGGCGCTAGGACTGGCGGGATGGACAAATATTGTTTGATCTTATCAAACACTTCCTGGCATTGCTCGTTCCATTACTTTTCTTCAATGGGGCGTATGAGGTGCACAGGGTCCCCGAGGTAATCTTCTTCAATTGCCATTACCTCAAACATATTTCCCAACATATCTTCTTCTTCAAGCAGCTCGACAGGTAGTTGGGTGATCTTCAACTGAGATGAGAAGGTGTGAGTAAAACCTTCACCTATATACAAGTCTTCTTTAAAGAAGTTTTCTAACCCCGGTTGCCTTTTTCCTTCTTCATTTACCCATGGCTCTTGGAACCCGCAAAAAGGAAAGTCTTCACCCTCTTTCACGAACCATCCATTCAATGAGCTATCAGTGAATATGATGTTTTTTACTCGGTTATCACCCCCCATATACCCTAACCCAGCAAGAGGGCTTCGTTTTTGGTCTAGTTCAATCATTTGTGCAATGCCGGCCTTATACTTTTCCAAACCAATTCCCAGTAAAAATTTCATTTTCCTCATCATCTATACCACCTTTGCATTCATCGTCGATATGTCATCGGGAGGCAGATACTTTACAGTCTGAGTGGTAAGAGTTTGCACCTTTGGTTCATACGAAAATCCCCCAAGTTGGATGTCTTGGCTTCCAATTCCCAATACAGGCAAGTTTTTGGGCACTATTGCTCTTTTAGGATCTCCTTTAATGACAATGATATCCCCATTGAAAGGTATCTTTATCTTTTGATGAAGGGAAGAAGGGAGTGCTCCAACCTCATGCAACCAAACTCGTCCCAATAACAAATTGAAGCTCGACGGAATATCGATGACTTGAAACTCGGTCATAAATGTAGCCGGTCCCATTTTTATATCAATCATGACGGAACCCAATACCTTCCGCTTAGTATTGTCATATGCTCGAACCGTAATCGGAGATTCTTCTAGCATGGTCAAATCGATACCTAAACAGACCGCAGTCTTCAACGGGCGCACATTGATTATAGAACCATTATCCACGAGAACATATGGTATAGACATTCCACAGGCCACAATGGTAATATGCAAGGCTTGATTATGATCTCGGCCGAGTGGTGATAGATCTTCGTCAGAAAACTCGAGCATTTGTTTTTGTACCCCCATCGAGGCAATCATTGCTATCAATTCATTTGGGGTAGCTTCGAGAGGAACAATCGATTCATCTAGCATTTTCATTAGTGCCGTACGGTGCGGCTTGGATGCCACCAAGAGTCCCCAGATTGAAATTTGGGCCTGTGTTTTCTTTAATTGTTCCATAACACGCCCTTTTTTCAGGTCCTTTGCCGGTACTTTGGGAGGAGTAGTATCAGTAGGTTGCTTGGTACTTGGTGGTTGGTAGACCCTCCCAGAACAAGTCAACTGTTGTACCCTTGTCGCTATCGGATCCTTTGTTTATTTAGGTGTTTAAACCAAAGGTGGAGGCATTTTCTTTTCGACTTGCGAGACTTTGTTCCACTCGAAGGCGATCATATTTATTTGCGATGTGTACTTGCTTTGATGGGTGCCCCTCTTTATTGCTTTTCCGCGGCTATATCCGAACCCCTGCCGCCTCGGGTTGTCTTTAAATTGTGGAAAATGAGCGATTCCCTGGTTTTGCTTTCCGAGCCCAAGACTTGGTATAAACTGCATTCGTTCCATCCAGCCCATAAATTTTGGACTAACCATCTCTTGTGGCCGCAGGGTAGAGGTTTCATCGACGCATAATGCTAATAAGGTTTCATCTTCGGTTTCCTTGACAATTTTTTGGGATTTTGCAGGAGTGTGTTGGATACTGCGGGTGAAGGCTTTAGGTAGCCAAATTTTAACACTTCAACATTTTCCGCATCCAGTGCAGGTTTGATAAAAAATACAGGATATGGCAAATCCGAATCTTCCTCGATGGCATTAATTCGGTGATTGGGAAGAGGATTTCTTGCGACATTTGGGGCTGATGGATCAGGAATTCTTTTGCTATCAATTAGGTTTTGAATAGCTTGTCGTAGGGCCATGCAACTGTCGGTGGTGTATCCGAATCCCTGATGGTACTCGCAATGCTCATTCATATTCCAATGAGGCGGTATTTGTTGTGGTAACGGCCTTGGGTTCATGGGATATATTATCCCAGCTTCTTTCAATTGTTCAAAAACCTTCCCCAAAGGTCCCGGCAGTTGCGAAAAGTGTCTATCTCGTGGGCGATTTTGATCAAATGCTCTGGGGTTGTTGTTGTTATTACGATACCCCGGTGTAGAATAATTCCCAGTGTTCTTCACAGAGTTTTGATCGTGGGATTGTTGGAATATCCCCTACCATAGGACCTATACGAGGTGACTTGGTTGATGGCTGAAGTAGAAGTCTTTTTGTACTGTGATGCGGACTTCTTGGTTTCAGCCTGCTTGGCTAGCTCTTCCTCAATTTCATTGCCAACATGGAGCAAAGCCTTGAACCTACTAAAGAATTGGTGTCCCATTTGAGCCCGAATTTTTGGTTTCAAGTTCTTAACAATCATTCCCAGTTGTTCCTCCTCATCAAGGCGCTCCACCATTTGGGCCGTTGATTCCCTCCATCTTGTAACAAACTCACTAATGCTCTCGCCTTCCTTTTGCTTAGCCATCTCCAGATGTTTTCTCGTAACCTTGAGCTCTTCATTAGTCTTATATTGTGACACAAACTCTTGGACGATAGCGGACCACGATCTAACACGGTGCTTCTCGAGATTCAAAAACTAACTTTGGGCCGATCCCGCAAGAGTTAGATGAAAGGAATTAGCCAATTCAGCCTCACTGATATCGTAAATCCTCATTGACCTGACATAGGATTTCAGATGGAGTTTAGGCAAGGTAGTCCCTGTAAACTTCAAAATGGAAGGCATTTTGAAGCCCACTGGATAACGAGCCTCAAGGTATAAGTTGTAGCTTTGCATCTGGGTTAAATCATTCGAACTTTCAGCTACCTTTTGAGTAAGTGCCTTCAATTGTTCCTTAAGCTCAGACAGATCTTTATCCCCCTAAAGGTTTCCACTGGTGAGGGGCCTTCCCCTTGAATACTCATTGGCCTTCTTATCGGTTCGTAATACGGATCCCGATACGGTTCATGGATCGGTTGCATTTGCGGAGGAGCTTGATCGATTGGGTCCTGTTGTAACCAATTATCGACCGGATCATGCATGGCCTTTGGTTGATTTAATTGTTCAAACGGTGGTGGTACTTCGGTGTGGACTGAGAGTGGAGGTGGTGGTGGAATAACCGGAGCTTCCCTTGGCGGCTCTGTCATGCGCCCTTTTGCCAACTCGTCCAGCTTGGCACGAGTATTTTGATTGTTGGTTAAGAGCATGGCCATACTTTGACTCAAATTCATCAACATTCGGTACATATCCTTGAGGTTAGGTAGTGGAACATTCCCATTTCCACTTGTACTGGCTAGGTTTAGGTCAGCATTCAAAGGTGGAGTGTGATGTAACGGTTGACCCCCCATGGCATTATTCTGAGGGATCCCCTGGTTCGGGTAGAAAGGATCGGGCGGCGGATCCGCTGCGTTATTGAATTGGCTGCCCACATTCCTGTTTGGCGTGTTCTGTTCCATATTTTTGGAAGAATCTGGTCTGACAAGTCGTCCGGTACTATCTCTTCCAGCCCACGCAGAGACCAGGATGGAATGAAAATCTAAAGCCGGAAAAAAGGACAATAGTGACAACTAAGCACGGGACGACGCTAAGCACACAAAAAGATTTCTTTAGGTGAGATCGAAAGCAGACCAACAGTGACAACTTGAGAGCCCCGTATATAGGTAGGGTAGGAACGGAATTCCATGGGTTCCCTGACTGTTTATAGTTTTGGAAAATTATTTTTAAAACACGGGAAGTTCTCTCCTCATGAGTTGCTTTATTCATGGAATAAGTACTAGGAAAATTACGAAGATTCAGTCTTCGTGAATTTTTATGGCGAAGGTCGGACAGCCTCCGGCCGTACCTGTCGAAACCGCAATGGTATGAATGACAGGGGCTTAGCTGGTTTAGATTCTCACGACTGTCGGTCATTAAACCATGCAGAAAATCTTTGTGTTCTAAGTTGACTCCCCTATATGCAAGCGTGGTTGAATAGGGTAAGGTTTAAGGCTCCCTCCTATTTGGCAGGTCTTACGATATACCTCAAGGGCGCAGGTACGTGTAAGGACCTTTTGATATACGTCCCGGGTACGTGAGTGTTCTCGTCACTTGATATACCTCGGTAAGTACTTGGCCAAGGAGAGTGGTCCCAGGCGCTTTTGGCTAGTGCAGACCCGCAAGTCTGCGGCCTAGTCACGACTCTGGTCCCGAGGTTGATATGGTAAATTTACACTCGCGAAAATGCATGATAGGACGTGAGTGCATGCAAAATAACAATATGGCGGTTCATTATTGATCAACGCTTTAGGGTTTGTTATGATACTTTACACAATTTTAATTATGAAAAAGATTTTTCTAACATAATTAGCAAATAAAGGCATCAGGGTATCCCCCTAGATCGCTTCTATGTTATCCTAAAACTAAGGCTTGCAACCCTATATCTAATAAATAATAGAAATTAAATATATGATCTGTCATATTAGAGCTTAGTTCTTGGCATCTTCAGTAGAGTTGCCACTGTGAGAATCTGGACCCCCGACCCCTGAGAAGGAGAAATCCTCGTTCTCGGTTTTCTTTTGTTTTAAAGAAAAACGTGTTTTATAGAGTCGCTAGTTTGTTTTATAAGAAAACAAACAAAAGATCGTACGAAGGACAATTCAAAAACGAACTATCTTTTATACGTTTAAAACCAGAGATTCGTTGAAAATTCACTTTGCTAGGGTTCGGGAACTACGTTACGAATTGGGAAGGTGTTAGGCACCCAATTCGCCCTTTCGGTCTCTTAATCGATCATGTATTTAATTTTTATTTTAGATATCTTGCAAGTAGTTCGAATAGTTTTCAGAGTAGTCCTCTCCGGATAAATTCAGTTTAAAACAGTATTTTGAAATCAGACTTGAGCTTTGCGAGCGCCTACGTATTCATTCGTAGAATGAAATCAGAGTCTCGTAGTTCTATTTGTTTGGAAACTTCTTTTATATTTTTGTTTTGTTTTGAAAAACGTGTCAAAACGGATTTTAGATTTCTCGTAGAACTTTTAGAAAGAACTTAGTTTGAAAGCAATGAACTTCTTTGCAAATTATCTAATTTTCTGTATTAAAATTGATATTTAAATGCAGTATTGAAGTAGAAAGACATACCTGATGCGCCTGAAGAAGAAATAAGAACCTTGCCTTGACTGCTTCCTTCTCTCTCTAGAACTTTCTCTCTCTCTAAAGCTTTCTCTCTCTAAAACCTTCTCTTATCAACTTTCTCTCTTTAACTCTTTCTCTCTAGAAATTCTCTAAAAGAAAAGACTCTCTAAGAATTTTGGTAGAATTTCACCTTACTAAGAACACTAGGGAGTGTTGATGATCCCAAATGAGACCCCAAGGGTCATATTTATAGAGAAATTTCCGCCAAAAACGCTCCAAAAGAGGCCAACCGCAGGGGGTAGCCGCATGGCGTGCGGTTGGGGCGTGCAGCCAGTAAGCGAAGAGGCAACAAAGGTTATGTCAGACTCCCAACGGGTCCGAAATTGGAGTCTTTCCTAACGGTCTTCTATATGCATGATGACTCAGGACTAGATGCAAGATGCTCGTTTTATGAGAAAACCAGTATTCACACGAGAGTCGTGGATTGGGGTGTTCACTGTTATCTTCTCACCACCAAAGTACTACAATTAATACTTTTGCCATTTTAAAACAGATAATACTTGTGCATCCGTAAAAGAAATGTGTGTACATATATCGCATTTGCTTCAATTTCTAATATCATATATTACAACCTATGGTGGTAATGACGGGGCGGTCCAGGAAAATTCAAGTAAGAACAAGATATAAAAGATTGCAAAGATGGAAGTGAAGGTGTAGCAAATGAGGGGAATAGTTTGCCCCGAATTTGACTTGTACTCGGTATGAGCGATTTCTCCTTGCAATGAAGTTGTATCTCTACTCATAATTAGTATTATGGTTGCTCATAAGGTGTTTTTTTATGAGCGGATATTAAACCTGATTTATGATCTTACTATCAAAAAAACTTGTACGTTAATTCGGCTGTCGGCACTTGATTACAATAGTTAAGTAAGCCTATAAGTAAACGTATGTAAAGAGAGAAATATTATTGCGTGCGGCTAACTCCCGGTGAGGTAATTATATTATTTCCAAGCTAGAAACAAAAATAAATAGAAATATATATATATATATAGTTCCAATAAAAGCAACTAAAGGAACATATTCTTCTCCGATTTGTTTACTCACATCTCCAATTCAAATTCTAATAGAACTCTGTATTATAACTCTAGAAAGATTACAACTCCTCAGATGCTGTACAAATGAAAAGTCCTCCAATATATAGGCTCTACCTTCATCAATCAGTGGTGGAGATTAAATCTAATCTACAATCAAGATCAAGTCTCCATAATATTTTAGGATATTTACATTATTCCCTGCTATTACTATACAATGTTTTTGGCATCTTCCATCCTATTCTGGAACCTTCGGCAACATTACTCTTCCACTGTCCTTTAGAAACCTCAAAAATATTCTTAACCCTCCAATGTTGTCACATAGCCAAGCCATTGAAGCATGGACGCCAATCCTTTCTAAATTTAGTGGCACGTGAGTCCGTGACACTAGCCTCAAGGTGAGGTGCACCCATCATTGCATTAAGTTGTACATATTTTATGTTACATGCCTAATTGTACTTTTGAGTGTCTTGAAAGTATTTTATAGAAAAAAAATTAGTATCTAATTAACGAATGAATTGTTAAGAATTATTGGCTCAAACCATTGATTCCATATGAAAAAATTGTAGAACTCAACATCAGTATATAAATAAGGGGGTGCAACCACTTAGCAACAAGGCCTTTTAGGTTAAAACCCCGCACATGTGGCCCAAAGGTGTTTAAGTTGGGGACATATATTACTATGTGCACGGACCGACGCGCACAAAATAATAGTGGAGTGAGTATTAAGATAAAATTAGCGTAAGCTAATATATATTTTTAGGTGAAACAAATAAAATATTAAGTGGAGTGAAAAATAAATTAGTTGGTACATTAAAGATAACTCAAAAATAATAGTAGATGGTTTTTTGTTAAAAGAGAAAGGGGGTGAGAAAAAAGGATTTTATTCTATTTTTTAGGTTATTTTAATTTGGACTTTGACTTTTATAGGAGTGAAAAGAATAATAATGTGGGTTTATTTAAGAACATCCTTATGGTAAAAAACAAATATTTTTCTTAAGATGATTCAAAATCAACAATACAACTTTTTCCACCATTATATTTCACTAGTTTGTTTTTAATTTAACAATGTAAAAACTAGTTCCATTGTTGAATAAAATAAGCCGTTAGCATAAATTTTTTTATGAAATTTTGCCTTAATTCAGCCCACCCCATCGAAGAATTCTGGGGCCGACCCTGCCGATAAGTGTATGATTGTTAAAAAAATTCTACTTTTGCAACTCACTTTTTCTTGCAAATCATTCTAGTTCTTTTTCAAATTCCATAACAATTGCACTCTTTTCAGGGAGTCATCTATTGTGAAAGTTGTTTATTAACAATAGTTATTGTGATAGATTATGTTTTAGAGATGTTATATTGCCACATTTGTTCTTAATTAGCAATAATGTCAACCTTTTGTTTAATATTGTGATTGAGATATTGAATTCTGATGAGGCAATTAATAAATTAATTTGCTCTGCCAACTCCGAGTGGACACATGGCCATCCACGTCAGCAGCCAAAACTACCATAGTTAAAGGAGCTTGAGAACTCTACCTCTGTGCCACCTGCTGGCCAGAGCTCTGGGGCGTTTGGGTGACCAATCTCAAGGATTCTTTTCGTACAATGAGTTATGGAGCTCGAAGGCCATTAGCTCTTGAGCTCTTTGGCCAACCATTGTGTTAGAAAAAGTACATACAACATGGAAGACTACTGCCACTTCTACTAACGCCGCAGAGTCTCCCTCAACTTCATTAAATGCACACTAACTACATTTAATGCACCATAATCCATGGAGAAGCAACGACAGAGTTAGGGGTGTTGTTAGAAATTTGAAAATTGAATGAACGAATTGAATTGATTCGTTGCAATCCGAAATATTCTTAACCGAAAAAAATCGAAACCGAAATAAAAAATTGAAACCGATTGATTTTGATCGGTTCAGTTAGGCGTTCGAGTTACCCAAAGTCCGAAACAAACTGAATCTATTATAATTTTTTTTTCTAACTTAATAAAAGGGTTTTTGCTCCTCTTCGTAATAATAAATAAACGAATTGAATTGATTCATTGCAATCCAAAATATTCTGAACCGAAAAAAATCGAAATCGAAACCGAAATCAAAAACTGAAACTAATTGATTTGGATCGGTTCGGTTCGGCGTTTGAGTTACCCAAAGTGGACCGAAACAAACCGAATCTATTATAAAAAAAATTGCTAACTTAATAAAAGGGTTGTTGCTCCTCTTCGTAATAATAAATGATTGTGAAAAAGATCATTCATTTGGAGCCAATGATTTCATTGTTTAGAGAATAAAGAAGTCTTTTTGAAACTTTGGGTTCATTCGGACTTTGTTAATAAACTTTTACCGTTTTTGGGGAAATTATATATACTGTTAACACCCTTTTCGATGTAAGTATCTGCTGTTGATCTTCTCTGTTATGTTCTTGTTGATCTTTGAAAATAAACAAATAAATAAATAAATAAATGTAGAGGCGGTGATGATAATTTTGCGAGTAGAGAAGTATAGCATGTCATGTGAAAAAAACTAATCCAGGGGCAACATAAGAAATACTAAAATTTGGTGTCATAATCGAATGGGGGTGGTTTCTAGTTTATAATAATATAGATGTTTTCATGCAATAAAAACCGAGTTAATTTTGATGAGATTGTAACTAACTATTTTTATTTGTACAAGCCTAAATGACAGTATTAATTTTGAAGAAGATGAGGTTTCTTCTTCTTGGACTCTCACAATAGCCATTTATGGACAAAGCTAGCTATGATCTAGCAGATGAATTATATTTTGGATAATGCATTGGCTGGAATGAATATATATACACAAAATCAGAACTAATCAATTAAGCCCTCCACTAGCTAAAAGGAAAAAAAATTAGTGAAATTGGAGGAAGACTTGCATAAAGGTAAAGTCAATTGGCAATTCCGTGAGGGCTGTTGATGATGGCAGAGTATGAACTTTCATAACTAAAGGGCTAAAAGTGCTTTTGACTAGGTTGAAGTAGCTACCGTACGTACAATTATTAGGAAAAAAAATGATGTTTTTACAGACTTAGTTACTGAATAATCAAACTGGATACACTAATGAGTTATACATTTTGAAAATGTACAGCCAACTAATAGATTCAGTATGAATAACCGGTAGATAAAACTATAAAGTGTAGAATTGCTCAACAAATTAATTTGGTGGGGACCAACGTTTTCTTTCATTGAAATTAAGCTGAATATGCTCTTGTTTTTTATTTATTATGTCTTGTTATATAACAAAGAGAGTAGTTTCTTCATAACAAAACAAACCTAGTTATACGAGATAAAAATTAGATGGTTGAGATGAAAGATGCGGGTTGAAATTAACGTCCAACATATAGCAGATGATTAATTATATTCTGGACACTCAAGGAAAAATTATGTATGCATTAATAGGAAGAATTGCGAGGAAGGAAAATAAGCAAAATCAGAATCAGTTAAGTAGTCTTCAACTAAAAGAAAAACAAATGGTAAAGTTGGAATCCCCCCACCCCCCCTTTTTATTTATTCTGTAGACGTTATATAAGGAAAATACTTTCTTAATTCTTAGCAAAAGGAATAAATGGATAAAAGATTGGATGGTTGATACAAAAGCTGGAGGTTGAAATGAATGTATAAGGAACAAAAGATAAAAGGGTTTACACAAAAGTTGTTTCAGTGTATGGCGGGTAAATTAGACCCATATGTGTTGTTTGGTTGAATTTAAAATTTTAAACATTTATGTACACGTGCATATGACATTATGTTGTATGTTTTTGCGGGACTTGGCTCCTCTCCATTACTTTTCGGTCCAATTCCGTTCAAGAGGGTCTAATTCGAGCACTAAATGGATGCATTTTTTCAATCTATAAATGGGTGAGATGATAATCTAAAATTTGAATGGTCGAAAGTGAACAAATACATTAAATTTTTAATATGCCCACTTTCGATTTGAATTTTTTAATGAAATTTTGTAAATATAATCTACTTACTCATTATAGAGATCAGCTCTCCAATTTTAATGAAAAAATTCATCATTTAGAGCTCGAATTAGACCCCCTTGAATAGAATTGGATCCCATTAAACAGAATTTGACCGAAAATATAATGAAAAAGAGCCAAGTCCTTTTTTGCTTTACAGGAGTTTTGATATGTTTCTCAACACTATATCCATTTAACATGTTGCGACTAACAATGACACGTTCTACAATAGCTATTTTTCTTCGATAACTAACGTTGTGGGCCCACTATTGGATTGGCTAAAAAAAATTAGATTTTGAATTTAAAGAGAAATGAGAGTGAAAGATTATGCAAATGTACGTGAAGTACTTATCTTTTTATCTTTTCTTTGACCAATCCAATAGTGGCCGGAATCCATTTTGATTATCGGAAAAGGTTTTTAATCTTGATTATTGGCTAATTTATTGTTAAAATTTGATTATAGGTGTATATTATATATATATATATATTAAGCAATATTGTTAAAATTCATACCTTAAATAAATATATATATATATGTCTTAGTTCTGTCCATTATTTTTGGATGAAAGTATAACATTTGTTTGTTCCCTCTCAGCCTTTGTTTGGGAAGATGATAAAAGTCTTCCGTGAAATCGTTAGTTCTACGAAGAAAATTTTACGCATTGGTGTAGGCCAAATTAAAATAATTGTTTCATTTTGAATATTTCAAATTATTTTGTGTATTGAATATTATCTAATTACGTTTGGCTCTGGGTTTTCTTACCAAAATATATAACTAAGAAGTTACCCCCTGCATTTAATAATACTAGACCACCTTAAACACATGATGTGTGTACAATTAGGTTGAATATATTTTGAAAAATATAGTTTAACTAATTAAATGAAAAATGGCCTAGTGTTAGGTTAAATAATTTTTTTTATTGATTTACCCTTCTAAATGGTTATCCTTTATTTTTGTTAAAATGAAGGAATCACTCTTTATAACTTAACTCGTTGTATAGATACTAACTTTAATATAAATGTTTATATATTTGACTCTAGCATTTTCTCTGTTTCTTATGAATACCCTTGTGAATACAACAAATTATATGCAAAGAGAATGGAACCTGTAACCTCAAAAATTAAGAGTATAGTCAATATTTTTAAACATCCAAGTTTAGAGTTTTTGTCCCTATGTTTCAAATTAAAAGTTTCTAACTTTTTATTTTTATTTTTAATGTTGCAAATAAGAGTTTTACTCCTTTATATTAAATCAAGAGTTTGGTCTACTCTTTTTCTATATTATTTTTTGAGACCTCCACATTTTTTTTACCATAGCTTGTTAAACCGAAAATGGGACCCTTAATACGCGGGGAAGGGAGAAATTATTTTTGCATTAAAAGATAAATATTTAAACAATATTTATTATTCCAAAAGTTGTAGGCTTGTCGGCCAAATGTATTCTTGTATGCCAAAATGTATTTAATGAACATAAACTTTCATTAGAATCCGGAAAAAGATTGTTTCGTGGGTTAAATTTGCTCTATGCATATTCAGTAGCTTGAAGTACTGGTTAGTAGCTAAGCGGTACGTTAAACTTAAGTTTGTTAAACTCAGGACTTGTTTTGTTCGAGTTTTAGGAACGAAATGGGCATCATAGATTTCTGGAATATTTTTCTCCTAGCAACTACAATCCCTTACCAATGTTTGGTTTGAACAAAAATTCTTTTCTTAGAGCCTTGAATTACCTCTCTATATTTGGTTCCAACGAGAATAGTGTGAATTACCAAAAGGTACAATTTTTCATTTATAAAATTAAAAGACAAATTCTAACAATTTTACGAAGGTAAATTTTAAATTTTTATTGTTAAGAATTGTGAAAATTCATTGCATATATTTAATAATAATAATAATAAAGCGAAAGTTTAATAATATTTTTTTTTCTTTTAAAAAGAATATAAATGAAAAATAAAAATTGTCTTGGTAAGTCAAAGGGATATTTTGGTCTTAAGATGAAATTTTAGGAGAAAATTTAAAAGAGAAAATTTAGAATAATCCTCTATATCCTGTTCATTTAAGAGGGAGAACTTTGAAGGAATATGTTATTTCCGGAATAATACATTCTTAACTCAAAACTTGAACTAAATATCGGAATCATTCTGGAATGGAATGTAACATTCCGGGAATGATTTAAAATTTGAACCAAACAAGCCCTTATGTTTTACAAAGTTTGATACCACATGCTAGCAATGCATTTCTTACTTAAACACCTATCTGTTAGAGTTTTGGGTACGAAACTTCAAAATGTGTACAATGATATATATGCACAAGTGGAAGAAGAGAAGGCTATAATCTAGCTAACAAATGAATTATATATATTCTGGATAAAACATTAATTGGAGGGAAGGAATATGAACAAAAGCAGAACTAAACAATTAAGCCTTACGTAAATTTGGAAGGTTGATTTGTATAAAGGTAAAAGTCAATTGGCAATTTCCTGGGGTTGTTGATGGAAGAATGTGACATGCTAAAAGTGATTTTGATTAGGATGAAAATGCTATCTTACAAAAGTAGGAAAATCCAAAAGATATTTTTACGAGTTTTGTTTATCACATAATTACACTAAAATTCGTTAATGAGTTGTATATATTAAGAATATACAACCTATCAGTGTATCATATATGAATAAATAGTTTAGTCATATGCTTAGCCCAGTTCAGCCAGACGCAACCCAACCTTCTCAAACTTTAAAAAGAGACGTAAATAATTAGGATTAGCTATACAACTTGCCATTGTAAAGCATAAAAAGTAAAATAAGTTAAAAAGTTGGCAAATGTCGGACATGGTAATCTCGAGTTCAATTTTGTGCACCCCCACTTAATAAGGGTTATATTAACTTTCATTTCTAGCTACATATTATTTAACAGTGTTAAGTCTTTTATTAAGCTAAACAAATTTCTAACTTCCTAAATAAGGATATTCGTTTAAATTTCAAAATAAATGGGACAGCACATTTTGTTAGGTCATAGAAAAAAACAAAAAAAGTCAGAACTACCGAAAAAAAGGGGCATGTTTCCTTCCTTCTTTCCTTTTTTCAAAAAAGCACGGGCTTCTTTTTCCCTTAAAAAACCCCTTAAGGTTTTTATTTTTTTTAATACAAGCTATGGTAAAGATCTAGTGTTTGATGGGAGAGGGTGTGGACATAAGTAGACCTGACAACCGATGGCTTCGTATCGGGCAACTCCAACCCTTTTAAAACTTGTTTGTTTAAAAGACCTGACAACTGGTGGGTTCGTATCAGATCTTAACAAATGCGAATGATTTCACCTCCACAAAAAGGAAGAAAATTGGTAAATATGTAAGGAAGACTTGCATAAAGGTAAAGTCAATTGACAATTGTTTCGTTGGGCCTGTTGATGTATTGTAGAGTCTGAACTTCCATAATAAAAGCGCTAAAAGTACTTTGAACTGGGTTCAAACAACTACCTTATAATTACCAATGTAGAAAAATAAAAAAAATGATGTTTTTATGGATTTCGTTATTAAATAATCACACTAGATGCATTAATGAGTTGCACATTTTGAAAATGTACAACTTACCAATGGATTCGGTAAATTGGTAGATGAAGTCAGTAAGTGTAAAATTGCACGACAAATTAATTTGATGGGGACATGCGTTTTCTTTCCTGGAAAACTGAATATGCCCTTGTTTTTATTTATTATGTATGCCTTATTATAACAAAGAGAATAGTTTATTAGTAATAAATCGAATTTATAAGAGATAAAAATTAAATGGTTGAGATGAAAGATGTGGGTTGAAATAAAAGTACAAGATAAAAGAGCTTATATAACAGATGATTATATTATCTTCCGGACACTCAAGGAAAAAGTATGCATGCACTAATAGGAGGAATATAAGCAAAATCAGAGTCAATAAAGTAGTCTTCCACTAAAAGAAAAACAAATGGTAAAATTGGAAGGAAGACTGCATAAAGGTGAAGTGCATTCTAATTCCTTGGTGCTGATGGCAAAATGTGAACTTCGGAAATTAAAGGGCTAAAAGTGCTTTCGATTGGGTTGAAATAGCTACCTTGCAATAATAAATTAAAAAAAATGATATTCTTAGAGGTTTTATTAAAATTGAAAAAACGTATTAGTATATGAAGATGGTGTGTGTAACATTGTTCAACAAATTTAATTTTAAGGGGACCAATGTGTTTTGTTTTTTTTTTTTAAAAAAAAACTGAATATGTTCCCCTGTTTTTTATTTATTCAGCAGGCGTTAAATTTAAACACTTAAAATACAATTAATGACACTAGGATTATAGATGGCTAAGGTGAAATGTACGTACCTGTTAGGAGTTAAGATGGATGTGTGCGACTGTGTATAATGGAAGATTAAAGTAAGGATTAACATAAATGTACAAGTTATAAAAGATCGAAGGACTTAGACAAAAGATGCACATCTTAAGAGTTTGATTAAATATTTAAATGCCTTGAGCACGGGTTACCCATGTTTAGATATATATACATAGGCCCGTTTCCATAATTGGAATGTTATTATTTTGTGCACTTATATAGTAAATTTAAAAGTAAGACTCTCATTCTTGATAAGGTAATCGATAATAGGATATTTTTTCTTTTTCTTACATCTGAATGCTTGATATTGAATGCAACCTTTGAAAAATATGTGCTTTATTTATTTGCCTCGTTTGTTGAATACATGATATTTTACTATTTTATCTTTGTTATTATAATATACATAAATAGTTAGATAGTAAAATGAATAAAAACATCAGAATAAAATTTCATTAAAATTAAATTAAGCATTTAGTACTAAACTTACGTCTTAACTCCTAAATGCTGAATTTTAGTCCAATTGTAAAATCAAACACCAGCTTTGTGCGACTCTAAGTGTGATATATAACGTATTAAGTTTGTATATATATATGTATATGGATACATATCCATATATAGTCATGGATCTTCATCGAATTGAAGCATTTTGATTACTTTAATCAGAAGGAGCTAGTAATTTAATTAAACAGAAAGAGGTAGAAACTTAATTGGAGAAAAGTTTTGATTATGATCAACTTGAATAGTAACCAATTAAGTAAGTAAAAGCAGGCGGACTTGAATGCTAAATTCAAAGAAGTTGATCTAACCTTTTTCGCTTTATATCTCTTTGAAGATTGCATTTGATTGCAGTACTGTGTGGATTTTGTCTTCAGTCCTGACGATGATTGGGGAAGAAACCCCACCCCCCTTTCCCCTTTTTTTTTAAAATATTGACACTATTGTGGCCTTTAGCCCCGTTGCAAAAAATGGACTAACTAGTAAAAATGACGTCTAAAGTTTGACTAAAATCTCACTTATTTTTAAAATTTAATTTTCAATTGAAGCATCATTAAAGTTTTTCATTTTCCCTCACTCGTTCAAAACTGGATGCCCCAATAAAAGATGTATGGAAAACGCGAGTGATTATCACAAATCACTCTTTTATGAGGCATTTTTGGATGCTTTAATCGAAATTAGAAATTTTAAGGATGTTTCAACTGAAATTAAAAATTTTAAGGGTGCTTAAACCAAAATTAGAAACTGTAAGAATGTTTCAATCGAAATTAAAAACTGTAAGAATGTTTCAACCGAAAATTGAAACATCCTTAAAGTTTGTTGCAGAAAAGCTTGAAGCTTTATTGTTTATTGTTTTACGAGCTAGACCGAAGCCGAGCGAACCAACACAGCCACAGCCATCTATTATGCCAACTATCATATTGCACGGTCCATCGTTATTCCATCTAAGGTAATGCATAAAAAATATATATATCAAATTGTTGTAGAAAAGATAATACTAAATACGATACTTAGCCTAATTAACTGACGGTATTACTTTGTAGGACGAGTAGTAATCCAATTTAAAAATATGTGAAGATATATGCAAGATGAACCGGACGGGTGGCAAATATGTTGAGAATAGTTGGCTCAAGTACCATTGATCCCACATGAAAAAATTGTAGAACTCAACATAGATATATAAGTAGGGGTGATTCTTCACATAGTAACGAGGTCCTTTAAGTGAAAAACTACACACCTGTGGCCCAAAGGTGTTTAAGTTAGAGATAATATGCGAGCACAACAATTGGTATAAGATTTACGATCCTGCGGATGGACATTATATACGAGGTACACTCATCCAAGTTAACACTTATTTATCATTATAAAAAAAGTAATTGTCTAAAAATATCGCTATAATGAATCGTAATATGTCTAGTGAATACAACATTTTTATGTCTACCGAAAAAAAATTGAATTGTTATAAAAAAGTGAACACTATATTCAACACACAAAAACTTATTTTTGTTGTTGCTTTACAAGAGTTTTATATCCGTTTATATATATCCATTTAATATGTTGTTAGAGTTAATAATGATGGTATAATAATTTAAAAGTTAAAATACAAAGAAAAAAAAAAAGAAAAATGATAACACGTGCCCTTATAAATGAAAATATTGAAAATTTGTATAAAAAATTGTATCATATTTAATTTATGTTGGGAGTTAATTATTTTTAAAAATAAATATTTAATATGTATTTTTAAGACACACAATCCGATAAAAAACGAAAAAGGGAAAATGTCTAGAAAGGAAACGTGGGAATTGGAATGGGGAAGGGGGGGTATCTCTGAATGGTCCAATGGGGTGTAAGTGAATTAATGACGGGCGGTATGCTGGCAATTGAATAATTGAGGGGGGGGGGGGGGGTTCCTTTTACCATTTTCAATATTTTATTTCTCTCTTTCATCTCTCTCATTGAGTCACCTATGTATATATGTATGAAAAGGAAAGATAGAGAAAGAGAGAAAGTGACGGGACGAAGGAAGAGTAGTAGTGAGGAAAAAACAGAAAGAAAAGAAAAAGGGGAAATATCTAGAAAGGAAACGTGGGAATTGGAATAGGGGGGGGTTCTCCAAGTGGTCCAATGGGGTGTAAGGGAATTAATGAGGGGAGGTGTGATGGCAATGGAATAATTGAGAAGGGGGTATGTATATATATATCCTTGCATGTGGGAAATAGACTTTTATATAATGAGGGTTCATTTGGTTGTCATTTAAATTGTGTATTAAATAATTTATAATTTAGTAATTTACAAAATTTTTATTTATTAGTGTTTGGTTGTGTAAATTGAACAATCGTAAATATGATAATTTAAGTTAATTCATAAAAAATCAAATTAAGTCATTTCAAGTAAAACTTGAAATTGTCTAATTCTAGAATTAGATAATTCATTCAAACTTTATTTTTCGAAAAGATATAGTTTATACCCATAATGTTGATACATTTAAACAAAAATTTAAATAATATAGAATAATAGAGAACACATTTTTATTCTAACAATCGGAATTTCTCGTTTAAGTTTTTCAAATACTACTTGAATTAGAATTGAATTATTCATAAATGAGCAAATTCACAATTCCTCAATTGAAAATTAACTAATTATAAAATTAGGTAATTTACGCAAACAAACGAGCCCTAGGTGTTGGAGTTCATTCATCTGTATATATATTTGATTAATCATAAACACATAGAAATTGATTAATATATATGTATATAAATATGTAATTGAGTCAATTTTTTAATATATATTTATTCTATACATAGATGTTGATTGTTTCACGTCTACTGTATAAATTTAAAAATATTATATATTAGGTGGAAAGTTTTTAAGGCTTGTCACCCTTTTACCTATATTTGTGGACATTCGGTTAAAACTTGATTTCTAACGAAAGGTGCCCAAAATTAGAACACTTATACGGACAATGTTAAGGGTAAAGTTTTCGAGAAAGGAGATTTGTACCAATTGTCCAAAGGTGATGACATGGAGTTGAAATTTATGCAATTGTCAAAGAAAGTCGAAGTCATGGAGTCTAGTAAAATAAGGGAAAGTAGTGTAGGTACTAGCACCGTTTGTGTTATTTGTGAGAAGGTGGGATATTCCACGAAGGAGTGTCACACAATATCGGTCTTTAAAGTCCCTCACAAGTCAATGCTATGAATTCATAATTTAGGCCACACAATGACCCATTTTCTCAAAGGTACAATAAAGGGTGGAGAAATCATCCTAATTTTAGTTTGGGGGGAAGGGGGGGGGGGAACCAAAATGCTCATCTAAATTCGAATGCAAATTCAAATTCCTACCAACAAAGACCACCTCCACCCCAAAACAACTCTTTTGGCCAAACTAACCCAAACTCAAATTCAAATTTGGAGTCTCTTTTGCGGCAATTTATAGATAAGACCAATAAATAAGTTAGTGATTTGAAAACCTAAATGTCCAAACTCACCATCGCATTGTCTACTTAAGAAAAAGGAAAATTTCCATCACAACCCTTAGCTAACCCTCGAGGATAAGTTTTAGTGATCAATGAGGGTGAGTCAAGTTGAAATTTTGAGGAGTTGAAATCTATCACCATCTTTAAGAGTGGGAAAGAGATTGACAAAACTATAGTTCCTAAGGCCAAAAACCCGGCGGACATAGCCGAGCCAAGTTAAGTTGAGGAGATCTCCCTAGAAGAGAGAATGAGGGAATAAAAGAGAGTTGGAAAAGAGGATTTGGAGAAAATCAAGAATAGTGTCAAAATTTCTTTTCCGGAGAGGTTATCTTAACCTTTCAAGGAGACTCGAAAAGCCGAAATTCTTGATGTGTTCAAACAAGTGAAAATTAACATTCTATTACTTGATGCGGTAAAACAAATTCATTCTTATGCAAAGTTTTTAAAAGATTTATGCACCACTAAGTGGCAATTAAATGTTAAAAAGAAGGCATTTATAGTGGAACACGTGAGTTCAATAATGCAAGACTCGAATTCCAAAATTCAAAGATCCCGGTTGCCCCACCATTTCTTGTTTGATTGGCAACTTTAGAATAAAAAATGCTTTGCTTAATTTGGGTGCGAGTGTTAATGTTTTTCCATTTTCGGTCTACCAACAATTGGGTTTAAGAGAGTTGAAACCCACGAAAGTCACGATCTAATTGGTGGATCAAACGGTCAAGATTCTAAGGGAAATTTTAGAGGATGTATTAGTTCAAATTGATAAATTCTATTTTTTCATGGATTTCATTGTTCTTGACATGCAACCGGTATTCAATTCCGAAAATGAGATTCCCGTGATTTTGGAAAGATCCTTTCTTACAACATCAAATACTATCATCAATTGCAAGAATGGAATTGTGAATTCGCCTTTGAAAATATGACTCTTGAGCATAACGTGTTTTCAATTAGTAAAAAACAAGATGATTTTGACGATGAAATTGAACATGTAAACATGATAGAGTCACTGAAGATCCAAAGACCGGTTTCAAATTCAAAGTTAATGGTTAAAGACTCAAACCGTTTTTGGAAATTTCGTTGCTAGAGGAGTCCATCCCTCTAAGCGACCCGACCTATGCCTAAAAAACGTAGGTCATTTTTGCAAATAATGTGTATATTTTTGTTTTGGAGTTTTCAAAAAATTCGGGAGGTTCGGAGTAAAACAGAAATTTCGAAAGCGATTTAAGGAAATTCGTGTGAAGCGGAATGATTCATGAGCGTGCGGAAGTTGGTGGATGCCGAAAAATATGAGAATGGTTCAGGCAGATGGGAGGATGATCTGTAAAAAGTTGCAAGAAAATCCGAAAGAAAAAATTGAAAAAAATTTGGATAAATCGGCACAGATTTAGAAATTCTCGGATAAATTTCGAGACATTCGTGAAGTGAAAAAAAATTTAGAATGTGAGGATAAAAGATAAAACATGAGGGGTTCATTGTCTTGTTCCTAAAAAAAAAAAATTAAAAAGCAAGCTCGATCTATCCAGCTTTGGCAGAGAGTTTTGGCAGCAAATCCAAAAAAAAAAAGAAAAAAAAAAGAGATTTGGAAAAAGGGGAGGAAAAGACACAACTTGACTTTGACCAACCCATTTCTCACCCATTCTCTCTCCTTTTCTCCTCATTCATCTTCTCCCCCACCTCACAATCCCCACTCACTCACTCACTCACTCTCTCTCTCTCTCTCTCTCCACTAACACCCACTCACCACCATTAACACCATCCATCAAGCTTCCATAACCCCCTTCTCCTACCAAAATCCATCAAAATTTTCACCTCTCTCACTCTCTCATCCTTCCATAACCCCATTAAATCTCACACCCATTTTCTTTCTCTCTCCACCAAACCCACTACTATTCATCATCTTGTCCACTCACCCATCTTCACCTCTAACCTCTATTTCTCCATCAAACCTTCCAATTTTTTCCAAATCCTTCAAATCTTTCCACATACATTCCTAATCTCTTTTAAGCATCCAAGAAATCCCACAATCTTGCACCAATTTCGAGCCCTAGATCCAAATCCACCACTTTCTCTCTCTAGAAAGTTTTCAGCAACACTCTCTCAAATGGCTATAAAGTAGTTTCGGAATCGATCCTAGCCTCATTTTGAAAAAATTGGAAAGTAAATTTCCAACAACTTGCCAATTTTTGTCATCTTCAAGAGCATTGAGGACAATGCCTAGTTTAAGTTAAGGGGTGAGCACTTTCAAATTTTCAAGCATACTTTCTTTGAAGATAATTTTCTCCATGCTAGAATCGATTTTACCATCTTATCGAAGTTTGAAAATGATGATCAACTTTTTTAGAATTGTCCTTGAATTGATGGTTTTTGGCATGAATTTCTTGATTCGGATAGGTAGTTAATTGATAATCTCCATGGCATTGCTTGATTTAAAGTCTTGAGCCTTGTAGTTTCTTATGAGCATTTATAATGATATGACTTGATTTAGTCTTTGGTATCACATAGAATTATTTTCATCTTGTGTAGAGAGAAGTAATATTCAAATGCAATAAAAATTCTTTCGAAAAGATCCTCCTTAGAGGGGACACATGCATGGTACTTACAAAAGATTTAGAAACTTGGATGACTTTTAAACTTAATAATGAATTTAAGCTTCACTTGACTAAATTTATAAGTCATTTTGTCTAATATTAAGGATAGGCAAAGGTTACCATTTGGAAAGGGTGAATAGCCTCCTTTGATTGGAAAAAAAAGAGGAGAAGAAGCTATGAATGCAAAATCACAAAGTGAGACCGCTGCTCTCCATAGAGATGCAAACCACCTTGAGTTAATTTAGCAAAAAGTCCACGTAAAAGATAAAGAAAAATGCTTAAAATCGACAAAGTTCTTTAGATTTTGTTTTTGAAAGATCTCTCTACCACTATTGATGAAGATAATTATTTGTGATTAAGAGTGATTGTGTCAAACTTTCATATGCATAGTGTGTTCAAATAGAAATGTGGAGCTAGTCTCTAAAAGAGATTGTAAGCAATGGAGATCGTCATTCAAATGCCAACATTCCGAAAATTGTAATAATAATGCCAAACACTTAAATCAATTCATGTAAATGTTTCAATTATACTTCTTTGAGTTCAAACTTTGGATGTTTGTGGGTATCATCATTGTAAACCCTCACGAAACACAACTCGTCGTCTAGGAGAACTTAGGAGTTCGAAGGCTTAATGCATGTGCTAAATGCATTTTCGGTTATTATACTTAGCTATTTTCTTTTTGCTTGCTAAGGGACTAGCAAGAGATAAGTTAGGGGGAGTTTATAAACGGATAATATTATCATTAATATGTCCATTTTCGGAGTCGTTTGATGCGTTTAACTCTCTAAAATCATTCGGTTTGGTAAATTATCTCGTGATTAGCCTCGTAGCATATTTTGTATTTAACATTGCTTGGAAAGGCATTTTTGTGTTTATTTTGTTGCCGTTAGATCTCAAGAAATGCATTGAATAAAAGAAGAATGATCAACCAAGCAATTTTTGGCATTTAAAGCAAAAATTCAACGAAAAGTCAAATAGTTGGATCAATCAAGCTCAATCCTTGATCTATCAAGAATTGACAACAAGAGTTGGATCTATCTAGCTTTTTGTTAGATCAATCAAGGAATTTTTCCCATCACTTGGATCCACCTAGCTCAAGCCAAAATTGATCTAGATGGCTTGCTTTGTCTTTTATGTTACCTCCCCTATTTTGCTCATCTATCTCATAGCTAGCTTGGATACTAAAAAGTTCAAATCTCTATCTCCTAGAATATTGTATTTTATACAAAAGTGGCTATTTTCTAATGGACAAAAGGGATAGTTTCTCTTGGATCTTTAATAGAGAGAGGAGAAGGAGACAACACACTTATCTATATATATAGTCTCCATTATAGTATTGAAAGACCCTTAGACTCTTGGACTTATTAATATTTTTATTTACTTGTCTTGAATATTAATCCCTCTCTAGAATTTGTAATTTGTTATCTTTATTGAAGAGAAATGGAATACACTTCTATAATTCTTGTCTCTACATTTATTATGGAGTAAATTTCTTTGATAAGGCTAAAAGATGCAGTTTGCAATGCGTTAATTATGTAAGTTCATCTCTCATTCCATTGTTAGTATTGTTAAATACTCGTTGAATCCTTCATCTTCTCCATTTAATCAACCATTTATAAGTTAGTAAGATAATATTCATAAGATGACTTAACTTTATATGCCTTGTATACATAGTTCTCAAGCATTAATGAAGGGATAATACACTTGTGTATTTCTTACTAGCCTATGTTCACTCCTTCTATGAATAAGATACTTTTCATTGCCAAGCATGATTAGTCTTTGATAATCATGGAAACACCATAAATATTCCAATCCTTGAATGCCTTAATGATATGTTGAGTGCTTTCTACACTTTATGTGATTTTGAGACTCAATTTTTTCTTGGTTAAAGTGTTGTTAAAGAGGATCTCTTAGGTTAATGTCATAAACAACTCCACTAATCATCACTCTAAGGATTCAATTTGTATTTATCAAATATGTTTATACCGGATGGTTTATCCTCCACCTAGATCTCCCAATCTTAGGCAAAGGAAATGTTATAATTTATTGTGCTTAACTCTTTATGTGACCATTTTTATAATCAAGTCAATTGCCTAAGGAAAACTAACATTGAGTTCTCAAATGGGGAATGGGTTGATTACACTCATTTTATCAAGTCAAGTCATGCTCCCCTATTTTGCTCATCCATGCATATATATATATATATATGAGGTTGTAATTCATGCCCAAGACATTATTATTCATTTAAAAAAATATTTTTAATCTTAGCCACAAATTCTTTATTTTTCTTAAAAAAAAAATTAAAATTCAAAAACTATACCCCTTATTATATAAATAAGTTAATATCCAAAATTATACATTGAAAGGCATAGACTAGACAATAGGACTCATCTGTTTATCTTTAGTGTTGAGAACTCGAATTTCAATGTACCCTCTGATTAGGAATTCCAATATATTCCAAGATTTTAATGGAAATGGAGCAAAAACATACTTAATTGGAATTATTTCAAAATTCAAATATTGATGACCACAATTTCAATTCTTGCTGAGGTGCCATTCATCTGGATATCAATATTGATGACCACAAATTTAAATTTCAGTTCTTTTGATTAAAACAGAAAAAGTAGGACCGCTGGGGGTAAGGGCGAACTCAATTTTTTTAGATGTGCACTAAATTAAGACAATTTTATGACTATTTTTCTAAACTAAAAATTTGTTCGATTCGAAGGATGGGAGTAGTTTCAACATTCATGAATTTAAAAAAATATAGTGAAATTTAATCCTATTTTATAGAATAAAAATATATCGTCAAAAAAATAAATTTGACATTACTAAATATTTGTTTGTTATTATAAAATGCACACTTGTGTAACTTTGGTCTACCAAACATGTTAGTAAAAGGTCAAGGTGATTATCTGGAAAAAAATGTGTTTGTGTGAGAGACATCTTCTTAGAGTTTTGGCCAACTAGTTTGATGGTGCAGTGTTTTGTTAGTTAATGTTAGTAGATCACTTAGAATGGAGGTTTGAATCTCAGGAGTGGTGTTAATTTGCAACTACAAATTCAATGTTTGTTTCCCTTGTTGGTGGATTTTGGATGGTTGTGATTTAGTACAACGAAATAAATATATATAAAAAAAAAAGAAGCAAAATTTATTTGTAAAAAGTGAGATTTAAGTGTATTTTCGAGAGCTAAAAAGATTCCCTAAATTTGTAATTAGTCGCTGTTGTGATATATTCTTCATGAAGCATGGGCAGAGCAATAAAGTTGCGTTAGCTTTTGTGGGACATTATCAAATTTGATATATTGATTATGTCTAAAAAAGAAATATGTCTTCTAGTGGACTTCAATTCTGTGACTCAGATTGTTATTATGTGGTTGCTGGGATTCGAGCTCCCAAGTCTCCACATTTTAAAAGAGGGAAGTTGCACCATACCTCAAAATAATCAAAAAAAAAAAAGAAAGAAAGAAAAATAAAAAGAGTGAAGTTGCACTAGGACAGTTTTTTTGAAATTTGATATACTAGACATACAACACATGCGATGCATGTGTAACCGTTATATACACGCATGCAAAATTTTGAACATGATTTTTTTTTTATTTGACTCAATGGTTAGGTTTTTATTAATAAATAATAAATATTATATAATTTAGTGTCATAAAGGAGCATGATGCTTTGATTTATATATATAGATACATATATTGTATATAAACAAATAAACGAGTGAGCTGGGAACTGAAATTTTATAAATTAAATTTGAAGCTTATGGATTTTTTATAATCACAGTTTGTTCAACATGATGTATCGAAAACAAGTTTATGAGAATTTGTTTAACTTTCACACTGTTTTTAAGATAGGTTGACCACGAGTAGAAACAATATATAGAATCATAATCCTATATCACATCATGTAAATCTGCAAATCCGAGTTGCCTACAATCTACCGCCTACAAAAAATGAGCATATATCCCTCTAGTATGATATTTTTATTTTTCTTTTTTCTAAAAAAAACAAAAGCGCAATAATATTTTTCTAGAACCAAGGCAAACAAAGTAAATTAAATCCCTCTTGTATGATAATATTTTTGAATAATAATGTTGAGAATGTTTTGCTAGGCCAAACCATTGATCTCATATGAAAAAATTGTAGAACTCAACATGCGTGCGTATATAAGTCGCGGAGTGTCACCACTTAGTAACGAAGCATTTTAAGATAAAATTTCACATTTGAAGCCTAAATGTGTTTAAGTTGTGGACAACATCGTTATTATGGGCACGGACCGGCCAGCCTAGTTGGCGACCTGGGCCAGACCCATGTGCCGGCGGGCATAACAATTGGACTTAAAGGTCAATGGTGAATCCACACACTTGTGAATCATGTTCCTCGAGTAAGGTGAAATAGGGTGTACCTCGAGATGTTGGTATTAGAGATCGATAGTGAATCCATGCACTTGTGAAGTAGGTTCCTCGAATAAGGTGAAATAGATGTTGCTATTAGAGGTCGATGGTAAATCTACACACTTGTGAAGCAGGTTCCTCTCGAGTAAGGTGAAATAAGGTGTACCTCGAGATGTGCATTGAACAAAGGTGGACAATCTTGCGGACACGAGGAGTGTCACTACATAGTAACGAGACATTTTAAGTAAAAGCTCCAAAAATGTTGCCCAGAAGTGTTTAAGTTGGGAACAATATCGTTAATATATGCACGGACCGGCGGGCCCAGATGGCAACTTGGGTCGACCCGTGTGCCAACGGGCACAACAATTAGTATAACTGGACCCGACCCATGTTTCGGCGGGCACAACAAATAAAACATGGAATAATTTTTTTCTAGAACCGAGCCTAGATAAATTAAATTAAAGTAAAAACATATATGCCATTTATAGAATCAAAATACTACTCTAGTTGACTAAGCAAGAGAGTTTCGAAATTAAATCTAAATGCCCATATAAATCCCCTTACAAGTTAAAAAATACTTCAAAAAATATTAGTAAATTAAAATAGCCAGTTATTGCACCAGCATGTCCATCTTCAGTAAAATTAATGAACGTTATGTTCACGAGAATCGGGCGAATAATTGTAATAGTACTACTTCCTCCTGGAGTCTCGCTTTCTGCCAGAGTAGTGACCGCTTTATATATATATCAAGGGTATATTCCAAAATCATGAAGGCTGGAACATTCAAGCAAAAAAGCGTGTCTCCTACGTCTACTATTGCCCTAGTTTTGTTCGAGCCAGTATCTTCACGAGGGATTAAGAGCAGGGGCGGGCCAAGGAGGGGACAGAGCGGGCTATAACATGAGACAAAATTTTGAAAAACCAACTAGCACTACTAAAAAAATAAAAAAATATAAGCCCACCCCTTCGGTAAATTTTAGCCCATCTCTTAGCCCAGCTTAAATATTATAAGCCCACTAATTTATATAACTCTCTTAAATTTATATAACTCACTATATGGTTATACTTTTAATTTTTTTTTTATAACCTTTTTATCTATTACTATTAGCCCATCCCTCGGAAGAATCCTGGATCCGCCTTTAGAGTGATTTGACCGTTCATACTGGTCCTTGGGTAATAAATTCATCATCATCATCATCACCTTCGCGAATTAGTATATTTTAGGCGTGAAATGTGATAAGCCTACAGAATTCCGACTAGCAATATATATATATATGCAATTATGAATAAACGATAAAGGAAACAATAATTAAATAATAAGAGAAATAAAAAAAAACACAATGGGATGTAATGTGGGTACCCAAATCGGGTCTTCAAAAAGGGGAAACTTATGTTGGTGAAAAGAAATTCGGAACTCAAGCAATGAATTGACCCTCTGATCACCAATCAATGGAACAAAGCTCCTATTAATCTAACCCTCTCAAACCCAGCTAGAAACCCTTACATGAAATAACCTTCTCGTAAGAATCTAAACCCTAGTTTTTTCTCTCTACACTATGTTACAAGTTGAACAACAAAACAAAATAAGACCTATCTTTTTTTTAAGTTGATTTGAGGTTGGTTTTTTGTTTAATTTTTTTATTATTGAATAAAACTTTATCTTTTAGTATTTGTTTTGACTAAATTTTAAATGACTAAAGATTTTTAATTAATCTTTTTATAATTTTTCAAACATCATTGCTATATGATATTTTTTGGTGTACTTACATTACATGAATATACAAAAACATAAAAGGTCCCCGAAATAAAAATTCACCTAAATCCTCTCAAAACTCAAGGCCGGCAATGCTCTTCATCATCTCGATACACTCTTATAAACAAAGGTTGATTATAAAAATACCTCTGATTAAATTGTAGGTTAACCACCGCAAAAATGTATTATGGTAGTTATATAACATGATTAAATCAGAGTATATGTGAGAGTGATGTCAAATTTTCAGATGCATTTTATTATCACCTATAATTTTTTTTTGGTCAGAATCACTTACAAATAAAGGTGGGTATTATTAACATACATTAAAACACTTTCTAATACTCCGTCTTATTTAATCGACTCTTAAGGACCAACTATATGTGTATATACTCGATACTTATGTACCGAGCCATTGTTGGGTAAAAAAAAATTACATTGGCTCGATCCTTGATGACCGAGTATATCCTTAAAGACCGAGTTAATATGCACATACTCGATTCTTAACGGTCGAGTTAACATTAAAGTGTTAAAAGAAGGTTTTGATGTATATCAATCATAGTCCCCTAAATAAATCATAGTAAAAGTTGGAAAACAACGAAAGCTTGAATTGGGCTGAAAATTTGTGAGAAACTGAACCAGCCCATTTTAAACTTCCGCGTGAAATTTGGGACTACAATAAAAATTTAATCAAAATCGAACTCAGTTGATATGAGTCGTTGGATTGAAATTAATCTACCGGACTATAATACCAATCCGTGTCAAAGTATTTTCTTACCGAAAATTTTATTTGAACGTATTTACAAAAAAAATTTCCTATTTAAGTTGACTAATAAATTTTTTTATTAATTTTTTTCTTAAAATTCCATCGAGCGAAATTACCATTTATGACCCAACTTAGAGTTCATTTGGTTGTGTTTCAATTTACAAATTAGACAATTTAAATTTGCTTGATTCGTAAATTATTTAATTTGAACATTTCGTTGTAAAAATGAATTAGTATATAAAATTATAACCTTAAATTAATACCTAATATATTAAATAAAAAAAATCTTGAGGTATAGTTAAAATTACATAACTTATAACTATCATACAAGTTCATGCAAAAAAAATCACATTACATTTTTTTTGTTTTTTTTGTTGAAATGAAACAATTGACAATTTGTTAATTTACAATAAAACAATAATAAATGATATAATTTACGCAATCAAGCGAGTCCTAAATAATCCTAATGTAGTAATTTATCCTTGAGCAATGTCTAAGTTAACCTACCCTTTATACACCTATAAACTCATCTTCTTCATCTTTCTTCTTTTCTTTAAATCTTCAAGATAGCCATTCATGCTTATAGAGAAGTGAGCAGTGCTAACACATTCTTTGATCCATCTAATCATGAGAGCAGGAAATTGCATAGCCTCCAAAACATCAAATAAAAATTGCCATTGTACCATATTATAAGCATTTTGTAAGTCTACGTTAATGGCACATCTTGGTCTCCCACCCTCTTTATGATAATCCTTGACCACTTCCTGCATGAGAAGAACATTATCCATAATATCCCTACCCACACTGAAGGCAGATTGGTTAGAGCCCACCAAATGAGACATCTCTCCTTTTAGTCTATGCACTAGAATTTTGGAAATACATTTATAAATGACATTACAGCATGCGACAGGTCTAAAATCCTTCATAGTGTTAGGTATATCAACCTTAGGAATCAGAGTGAGCGAGGTACTGTTCCAAGCTTTCAAAAGCTTCCCATTGGTAAAAAATTCCATAACTGCCCCAATGAGATCACCTCCAATATACTCCTAGATCTTCTTAAAGAAAGATGCAGAGTAACCATCTGGTCCCGGAGCTTTCTTGTTGCTAATGGAAAAGAGAGCAATTTTAATTTCAGTAGATGTAATCATAGCACACAGTTCCCTTTACTGGTCTACATTGAGTCTAAGCTCAATTACTTGATTTAACTTGTTGTCACACCCCGATTTCTGGATCTTGAGTACCCATTAATTCACACCTATTTAGCCGTCCAACTACCGGGTGTGAAAATTTTAAAACCATATTTACGTTAAAACTAATTCTCGAAAACCAAAATATAAGCTTAATAAAATAAAAACTTTTATTTTTTTAAAATAAATATTTTGCGGAATAAATAAAATTAAAATGTCCAACCTTATATATACAAAAGTTCAATTACATTTGCTTTACTAAAACTATTTGGCCAGGGTACATCTAAATCGCCCTCACTTCCCAAATACATTAAACAAAAAGAAATGTACAAAATAAGCATACTTCAAGTACATGTCTTAGCACGACCGGAAGTATGTAAATTCCTGCAAACCCCTTAGCTACGCTCATAAAGAGAATGTACCCAAGAAGAAGATAGACAACTTGGGTCAGTATAAAATATTAGTATGTATATTCGTTCACCCAACTATGTCCATGATGCAATTATTATAAATACAAATTTTTAAATGAAATAACCATGAGACAAGACATGTAGTTCCACATACTTATTGAGACAAAATCGTAGTTTCCTGATAAAAAGGTGGCGGTTATTTTCTTGTCACATTCATTCACAAAACTTTAAATTAATACTTATAAGAACGCTAAGGTAGACCAACCCTGCAGAAATATTAGAAAAGCCTACCTTCCTGCACATAAGAAGTTAGTGACGAGGATAATATCTACATTACAAAATAAATTGCTGCAGTAAAAATGTTCGTTTCTGCCCAAACCGTGTGGAATTTGGGAAAACTTAAAACACGAAAATTTTTCAGAATGATGATTTCTACAAATACTTACGAAAGATCGCAAAAATTGACCATTTAATACTCCAAACCAGTGATTCAATGCAGACACTTTTCACAAGCGAGATTCAACCAAAACTTCTAAACGATAAGGAATTAAAGGAAACTCAAAACATGAAAATGAGCATAATCAAATTTCCTTACAGGTTCATGTGCTAGAATTTTCATTTAAAGATCTAATAATTTTATACAAATTAAACAAAGAGAACATCCATACATCCATACATTCCTAATACACTAGACTCTTTGGTTAGTGTGTGTGCACCTTAATTACATACCACCTCGCCATACTCTCCCATGGCATACACAAATCATCCTGCCCTATGTCTCCCTGTATAGATAGCGATCACTCCGAATCGGAACTCGCGCGGGCATATCGTCTAAAGTTTCAACCTTCTTCGGAAGGCTAACTATACGTTCGGGCGCTAAACACTCACCCTTCTGCGAGAATATTACAACTATCCACTCATCTAACCAACAATAGAATGAGGGTACAAACATCTCAAGTCCACATGAGTATGTAAAAATCCATAAGAAATTTTCATTAGATACACCAGCGTTTTATTAAGTCAAAACAAAAACCATTCGGGACTTTTTCACCAAATTCTTTTTTAACATGTCTCAAATCCATCATACGAGTGAGCAGTGGCGTAATTAAAGAATTTTCCTAAGATTCTAGTCAATTTTTTTAAGAGTCCTAATCAAATTACACCAAAATCATAAGTTAAATTGCACACAAACAAAGCAAGAACACAAATAGGACTTATAATCGACACAGCCACCAACTTCACATAAATTCTGGGAATTACTCAACAATTTAAAAATTTCATAAAAATTATAAAATATAGCATAATGTGTCTGGAACATATCCAATTGGATTCAACTAAAAATCATTTATACTTTAGGAGTTATAAATGTTTTGATGACATATATACAATCTGTCTAGCATCAGATTCTGAAGTGCACTGTTTTTTGTAAATTCAATATCTCTCAACATAAAAATCATATTCAATCAATTCTAAAGCCTAGATACTCCTAACACATGATATTAACTTCTCTAATTTTTCCATATTTTTACACAAAATATGAGTATCCTAAATGAATTTCGGATATACACATGTAAGACAACAATCTGATTAACAGTAGGTATCCTAATACACTTGTTTTGTAAAATTTATATCTCCCAAATTAAAAACCCTACTAATTCAATTCCAAAGCTAAAATACTTCTAACTCATAATATCAATCTATTTATTTTTCTCAGTAAGAGCATATGACTGAAATTCTTTATTAAGAAACTTATTGTGACAACTTCTTGCTGATATAATAAAATACAAGCATATAGTGGTGTAGTTTCTGAGTGGCCCAGATTAGGGCTGGCATGATCTCTTTAGAGGCAAATAATTTCTTTCATATGGTGACAACTTCTTGCTGATATAATAAACTGCCTGCTCCTTTTGACTCTGGGTTATGTGTTGAGCCAACATGGCCCTTGCTGCAGTTTCATTCATCGTGAGATAAAGCAATAAAGGAAGTCCTGATTGTGGAGGAGCGAGGATGGGTGTAATCGACAAGTACTCCTTCATCTTATCGAATGCTGCATGACATTATTCATTCCATTGACCATCTGACGATTTATGCAATAGCTTAAATATATGTTCACATTTTTGCGTGGGTTGGGCTATGAACTGGCTGATATACTATAACTTACCAAAAAATCCTCGGATTTCTTTCTCAGTGCGTGGCACGAGCATTTCTCTAATTGCCCTTATTTTAGCAAGGTTTGCCTCGATTCACCTCTTGCTGACAACATATCCCGTAGCTTGCCTTTAGTCACCCCGAATACACATTTTTGCGGGTTCAACTTCATCTAGAATTGCCCGAGTCTATCGAAAAAGGCCTTGAAGGGAGATGCTCCTCTTTCTCCTTAGATTTAATGATCATATCATCTACATAAACTTCAACCTCCTTGTGGATCATGTCATGGAACAATTTGGTTGCAGCCCTTTGATATGTCATCTCGACATTCTTTAACCCAAATGGCATGACTGTATAACAGTAAGTTCCCCATGGCGTTTATGAAGGCAGCCTTATCCTGGTGGTCGGGATGCATCTTTATCTGATTATAACTAGCGAACCCATCAACAAACGACTTCAGGGCATGGTTGTCGGTGTTATCCACGAACCATTTGGTAAAGTTACACTACCTTACTCCGTTGTTGAAAATTTTTAATCATAGGGTTCGGCACCATTTTCTACTTTGCGAGAGACATGGACCAATTTAGAAAATGGTTAATACTTTCTTAATATATCCAAAAATACCCAAGCAAGCAATGGGCAGTGGGCTCTAGGCCGGGAAGTAGGCTGCAGATTAAATGGTTTATTATAATAAATAGCCAACAAAGTATATAATTACCAATAAACAAAAGGAAATCAAATATGATCTTATAGCCTTACTCACACCGAATCAACCAATGTTGGTATACTCAGATGAAAATCGTAATCGAACCGAATTGGTGGTAAACCAACCTTCGGTTTCATTGACTTGGTTGGTCAGTTTGGTTTTATAATGTTATAAACCGACCAACACAGCAACACAGGTTACAGAGCAGCACTAAATTACATAGTGATGGTGTCAAAATCTAGAAATAGATAATCAACCAATCAATAAGCGAATATCGGTGAATAAAAAATAAATGCGGCGTAATGATGAACACATGATTTTTTCAATAGAATAAATAATAAACTGTGTAAGAGAGAGAGTGTATAAGGGTTGTTGGTATTTTTCGGGGTATGAAAATAGAGAGTATATGACCCTTCTATTTTTTGAGGGTATGAAAAGAGAGGGTATAAGACCCTTCTATTTCTTCTCGAATTGGCTTGTATTTATTTTGCCAATGGCTTTATATCTCTTGGATGAGATGGATGGATCTTGGATGAGAAGGATGGTGTTGGATGAGAAGAATTATGTTTTTTGGTGTGGTTTGAATGAATGAATGAAAGGGGTATTTATAGGTAAAATCTAGAATGGTAAAAAAGTAAATTTGATGGAGATGAAGGGCAAAAAGGTAATTTTATAAAGGTGAGTGGATGTAAGTGAAATTTGAGTGGAAGTTAATGGAGGTGAGTGAAATTTGGATGGAACTTAATGGAGGTGGGTGGAATTTGAGTGGAGTTGAATGAGATTTTACCGGGGATAAAAATGGAATTTTACCGGAGGTAAAAAATATTGAATTACCTTTGTAGGCCAATAGTAAAATTAGTATTTAACCCCATCAAATGTAATTTTACAAAGGTGAATGGATGTAAGTGGAATTTGAGTGGAAGTTAATGGAGGTGAGTGAAATTTTAGTGGAGTTGAGTGGGATTTTAGTGGAGGTAAAAGTGAGATTTTACCGGGGGTAAATGTGGAATTTTACCTAGGGTAAAATTATTGAATTACCTTGGTAGGCCAATGGTAAAAATCAGTATTTAACCCCATCAATTGCCCCTATCCTTTATTTTTATGCTGAAAGCTGAATGTGAAGGATAAATATTTTTGCCGGATAAATGGTTCGGCTCAAAGTTAAGACGTAAAAGAGGGTACTTATCGAGGAAGATAATCATAGAGAGAGCTCGAATAACTAATGTGTAGGACTTTGTTAATCCTTGATCGTAAGTTTATGGAGCTCGGAACATTAACGTGTAAAGCTAGCTAGACTTTGATCATTAGTCTTAGAGTTTCAGAACATCATTGTGTAAGGCTGGCTAGACGTTGATCTCGAGTCTTAGTTCAAGGAAGCTAGATCTCGAATGCTAGTCATTGAACTCAAAACATCAATGTGTAGATCTTTTAGAGCTTCAGAACATCATTGTGTAAGGCTGGCTAGACGTTGATCTTGAGTTGTAGTCCAAGGAAGCTAGATCTCGGATGTTAGTCGTTGAGCTCGAAACATCAATGTGTAGAACTCGTTAGACATTAGATGCAAGTCGTAGAGCTTAGAACATTAATATGTAAAGCTCGCTATACTTTTGGTCATAAATAGTTTGTTTATATTTGGGCTTTTCCAACTGTCATCAAATTCTCGAATTTCTTTCTTTCTTTTTTTCTTCTTTTTCTTTTTTTTTTTTTGCATCCCCCCCCTTTTTTTAGGCATGCCTTTGTTGTCGGCCAATTTTCAGCGAGATCTCTTTGAGCTGGGGTGGTCCAGTTGTTGTCTGACATATTTCAAAATCGCATTTAGCTTTGTGGAAGTTTGATATCCGCTGAATTTTTTTTTAATTTCTTTCTTGTGGTTTGTTGGACGAACTTGATGAAAATTACATTCAATTGTAATTTTTTGGAAGTTCGTCAATTTTACCTACAATAAAGATTATTAATCGTAAGAAAATGATACAACTTTAGATATATTAATATAGAGAGAAAAATCATATATGAGCTATTAAAAATAACTTATCTCTTCTTTTGGGTTTTATTTGAAATTCCCACAATGGACAATCAAAAATTAATAATAAATTGGAAGTTTACTTTTCAAGAGTGTAAAAATTGAATTTTATGAAACACTTATTTAATTTTTTAAGATTCTTGAAAACCTTGGTGATATTGATGCAATTAATGAACAAATACAGAAAATTAACCAATCAATCATAACACAAGGGTTTTTTTACGTGGTAAACTCTCAACGTGAGAGAAACATCCACGGAGGCACCTTACCTCAGAATAAATCCACCATAAAAATGTTTTTACAAGAGTTTTACACGGACAAAAGGAATTACAAGGACCCTAATGCACACACCCGTACAATACCAAGGGTACACACTTTCCTCACCAAGCCGACACGATAAAACTCATAAACCAAACTAATGATAGCAGACTATCCGAGATAACCTCAACAAGAATCAAGAACAACAATAAGCTCAATCAAAAAGAATTTCATAAGTTCCAGATTTAATAAAACTCAAATGGTTTCAAAACAAGATTGTATAAGAAGGTTACATAATGCAGCCAAATAACCAATTTCGAATATAGAATGTACCAAAAAATCAGATTTCAAAATATATTATAGCAACAGATTATAGCTTTTAACCAAGTATTTTCAAATGCAATTAACACCAAAATTATGCTCACAAGAATATTAATCCACAGATCTCAATACAAATTTTCAGAATAAATTCAATACTAATTAATTAAGAAGGATAGCAAATTCAAACCAAGATATAACAGATTTTTAAGAATAAAAAGAACAGCAAGAATAGTTCTAGAGAGATAGTACCAGATCTGCAGAGAATTAATCACGCATTAATTAGAGAAATAGAGCTGCGAAACCCAATCGGTAAATACCAAATCAATCTCTCAAGATAAAAAAATATCCATAATAAGATCCACTCTCATCTCTAGATTTATCTATCAATACACCTAAAAAAAAATTTTAATTCTTCAAAAATTTCTAGAGAGAGAAGGAGAGAAATGAGGGCTCAGGGTTTTTTTTTTTGTAAAGCTGCTGCTCTTTTTTTTTAAGGGCTCGAAGAAAAGAAAGGAAGAAAAACGTGTAGTCACCGAACCCAAAAAAAGAATAAAATGAATTTAAATGTGCTGTTGCTATCCAGCCAAACTAAAAGAAAGAAAATATATATATATATATACTTTAAGCAATTAAAGGCGAAGTTTACTTTAAAACCAAAGGTCAATCAATCCCACGACTGGAAAAAACAAATAAACAAAAAACAAGGATGTCTTAACCCATTTTTTAAAAGAACATAACTAACCAATCAAATAAAAAATATTTGGATCACATGGATCAAGTTTTAGAGCTATTGATATAAAAACTAATCAATGGACAAGATCAATTCTAGATAAAGGCACATAAGTACACTATAAAACACACTTAGACTCAATAAAAAAAATTTAAAATCATTTTTTTTTTAATCTGGAACTTATGTAAAAAAAATATACGCGGATAAAAAAATATTATACCTGAATTTATACTCTGCAATTCCAGCTTCTCGGACAAGGTTACAACGCTCAAAAATAATAATACCGAGACTCATAAAAAAATAAGACCAAGGGGTGTGCAAATCTAGACACGAACGAAGGACTTTTTAACTCGAAATGCTCCAAAAAATTGTAGCCAAGAAATGGCACTTACAATCTCCCCCTTTGGACATTTCGAGACAAAAACGGATATAAGAGTCTACCATTTGGCATACTCTTTAGACCAATACATCCTAACCTATCAATACTCGATCAAAAACAAAGTCTATCTACCCAACAGACTCCCCCTGAATGTAAAATACAACTCAATCTAAAATACAACTTTTACATCCTAATGAACACCGATCTAGTGCAGATTTTCAGCAATGAATCCATAGTATTATGAATTTCCTGCACAGTCAAAACCACTCAAACAACATATTAGATATCATAATAAAGTGGTATATGACTAGTACTTCTCCCCCTTTTTGTCTCAAATGGACAAAGGTGGAAAAAAGCTAATCATTTGCGCCTCAAGATCATCCTTTCTAACCCAAATGGCTTTGTAAGTTTTTGGACCAATTTGTTTAATGCCATTTTGATAGAAACAATGTCTTCTTAATCCTTTAGGATTCCGTTTTGAAAAATCCTTATTGTACCCAGAGGAATTTGTATGAAGATTTCCATTGTATTTCTTATAATAAAACTTCTCATGGTTTGGTCTATTATGAATATGAAAGCATGAAGATACCAATCATATCACAATTAGGACAATAAGGCTTCTTCATAAAATAGTTTGAATGCCTCTTGTTCACAAATTCATTGTCATTCTTGTTTTGAGCAATGTTCTGAATTCTATTGGAAGTTACAACATTACTTTGCTTAACGAAGACAGTTTTATTTTTGTCATGGTCTTGAAAGCTTAAAAATGGTTTGAACCCCAATCCAGATTTATCAGTAGCCACTTTCTGAGAACTTAGAATACTTTCAAGTTTCTTTGATCCTTTTTCAAAATCATTTAATTTTTTAAAAGTACTTGAAAGTTTTTGTTTCGTTTCCTCATTTTCGACTAAAGCAGCCTTATACTTTTGTTCTAAAATTTTGTTTGAATCTTCCAATTCTTTTATTTTTGAAAGAAACTTTTCTTTTTCTTGCTCAAAAGATTGACATTGAATTATTGACTCTTCAGCACTCATCTTAACTTGAGTGTTCAAGTTCTCAGTCTTGGTATTAAGTTTATTAATAACTTTACCAAGTTTGAGACATTTTTCGACTTCCAAAGCATACATCTTTTGATAATTCAAAGCATCAGAACATTCATTTTCTGAATCATCAGAACAAGTAGAAACATTGTCAACATTATCAAAACTCACACTACTTATAAAAGCAATGTAATTCACATTCTCATCTAAATCATTGTCCACAACAGAAGTATCGCACATGTTAACATTCATAGTGTCTTCAATATCATGAAAATCCCTATTCTGATTTTTTCTAGAAGGACACTTATTAGCATAATGGCCATACTTCTTACATTTTCTACATTGGATGTGGCTAAGGTTTTTGTATCCATTTCTATCATGTGAATTGTTCTGATATAGAGGCCTTCCTTGTTTAGTAGCAAAGGTGTTTCTGAATTTGACAAGTTTCTTAAAATACTTAGACAATCTAGCAAGTTCTTCATCAAGAGAGTCTAAGTCAATTTCACCGTTATTTTGCACAAAGTCTGTCAAATCAGGATCAAAAGATGATGCAAAAGCCAATGTGGAATCAATACTTTGATTTTTATTCTTGCCTCTCTGAGATTTCTTTAAATTCAATTCCATTTCAAAAACTCTAAGCTTACTAGATAAAATCTCAGGAGACAGAGTATTAAGATCATTTGACTTTTCAATAGCGTATTTCTTTGGTTCAAATTTATCAGTCAATGATCTTAATATTTTTAAAACAATTTCAGAATCAGAGTATTTTATTCCATTGGCACCAAGTTTGTTGACCAAATCAGTTAACCTCAAGTAAAAATCATCATATTTTTCATTTTCATCCATCATAAGAGTGTTAAACTGATTTACCAACATTTGAACTTTAGATTGCTTTACTTTTTCATCACCTTCACGGGCTTTTATCAAAATATCCCATGCCTCTTTTGAAGTTTTACAAGTAGAAATTCTTTTGAATTCAGATTCACCAACCGCCATAAAAATAGCATTTCTACCCTTACTGTTTGATTGAGAGCTTGATTTTTCAACGGCTGTCCATTCAGCCAATGGTTTAGGTTCAATTATGGCATCAGTACCAGTTCCAACAGTTTTAGTAGGAGGTGTATAACCAGCCTCAACCATAAACCAAACTTCATCTCCCAGCGCTTGTAAAAAGGTAGACATACGAACTTTCCAATATTGAAAATTGTTTCCATCAAAAGCTGGGGGACTGTTCAAAGTTCCTTTTGAAAATTCCATTGTAAAAATTTTGAAAATAAAGAAGGATTTCAAAATATAAGATATTTAAATCTTTTTCAGTACAACATCCTCTGATACCACTTGAAATTCCCACAATGGATAATCAAAAATTAATAATAAATTGGAAGTTTACTTTTCAAGAGTGTAAAAATTGAATTTTATGAAACACTTATTTAATTTTTTAAGATTCTTGAAAACCTTTGTGATATTGATGCAATTAATGAACAAATACAGAAAATTAACCAATCAATCACAACACAAGGGTTTTTTTACGTGGTAAACTCTCAACGTGAGAGAAACATCCACGAAGGCACCTTACCTCAGAATAAATCCACTATTAAAATGTTTTTACAAGAGTTTTACACGGACAAAAGGAATTACAAGGACCCTAATGCACACACCCGTACAATACCAAGGGTACACACTTTCCTCACCAAGCCGACACGATAAAACTCATAAACCAAACTAATGATAGCAGACTATCCGAGATAACCTCAACAAGAATCAAGAACAACAATAAGCTCAATCAAAAAGAATTCCATAAGTTCCAGATTTAATAAAACTCAAATGGTTTCAAAACAAGATTGTATAAGAAGATTACATAATGCAGCCAAATAACCAATTTCGAATATAGAATGTACCAAAAAATCAGATTTCAAAATATATTATAGCAACAGATTATAGCTTTTAACCAAGTATTTTCAAATGCAATTAACACCAAAATTATGCTCACAAGAATATTAATCCACAGATCTCAACACAAATTTTCAGAATAAATTCAATACTAATTAATTAAGAAGGATAGCAAATTCAAACCAAGATATAACAGATTTTTAAGAATAAAAAGAACAGCAAGAATAGTTCTAGAGAGATAGTACCAGATCTGCAGAGAATTAATCACGCATTAATTAGAGAAATATAGCTGCGAAACCCAATCGGTAAATACCAAATCAATCTCTCAAGATAAAAAAATATCCATAATAAGATCCAGTCTCATCTCTAGATTTATCTATCAATACACCTAAAAAAAATTTAGTTCTTGAAATATTTCTAGAGAGAGAAGGAGAGAAATGAGGGCTCAGGGAGTTTTTTTGTGTAAAGCTGTTGCTCTCTTTTTTTAAGGGCTCGAAGAAAAGAAAGGAAGAAAAACGTGTAGTCACCGAACCCAAAAAAAGAATAAAATGAATTTAAATGTGCTGTTGCTATCCAGCCAAACTAAAAGAAAGAAATATATATATATATATATATATACTTTAAGCAATTAAAGGCGAAGTTTACTTTAAAACCAAAGGTCAATCAATCCCACGGCTGGAAAAAACAAATAAACAAAAAACAAGGATGTCTTAACCCATTTTTTAAAAGAACATAACTAACCAATCAAATAAAAAATATTTGGATCACATGGATCAAGTTTTAGAGCTATTGATATAAAAACTAATCAAGGGACAAGATCAATTCTAGATAAAGGCACATAAGTACACTATAAAACACACTTAGACTCAATAAAAAAAAAATTTTAATCATATTTTTTTTTAAATCTGGAACTTATGTAAAAAAAATATACGCGGATAAAAAAATATTATACCTGAATTTATACTCTGCAATTCCAACTTCTCGGACAAGGTTACAACGCTCAAAAATAATAATACCGAGACTCATAAAAAATAAGACCAAGGGGTGTGCAAATCTAGACACGAACGAAGGACTTTTTGACTCGAAATGCTCCAAAAAATTATAGCCGAGAAATGGCACTTAGATTATTCCCTTAGGTAACCGAATTTTTGAATGATTATGCGCCCGTAAATATTGAGCTAGCGTAGGCCTTGCAGGATTTTCGCATTTTTTGTTGCAGCAAGTTTGTATCAAAGTTTTGAACCCTGAGATGGACGAATTTGAAAACAGCTTGAACTGAAAAGTTGTAGCTCTTGAAATTTTTTCCAAAATGGACTCCAGAATCGCATGATTTGGAGTTTTGAGCACAAAGTTACACGCTTGATAATATTGAGTCATCATTGGCCCGCGGGATTTCGTTTCAAAAAGATTGTATCGAAGTTTTGAACCCCGATATGGCCGAATTTAAAAACGGCTTGAACTTAAAAAATGTAGCTCTTGAAATTTTCTCCAAAATGGACTCCAGAATTGCATGATTTGGAGTTCCGAGCAAGAAGTTATGCCCTCGAGAATATTGAGCTATGTAAACCCGCGAGATTTCGAGTTTTTCACCGAAAATTCACTTGTAATTTCTAAAGAACGAGAGCTTTAGAGAGATTATCGTTCCCACAGACGGCGCCAACTGATGGTGTCAAAATCTATAAATAGATAATTAACCAATCAATAAGCGAATATCGGTGAATAAAAAATAAATGCGGCGCAATAATGAACACATGACTTTTTTTTTAAGGTAGGTTCCCCCGGTAGCTCTTATGCTATTCCAGTGGCACGTCCTCCTTTTGTGTGTGCTTGCTTTGTATTAGCTCAAAGGCGATCAATTTGGATGATAATACAAGCTACCAACTTCTCTCTCTATAATTTCTTTAATTCTATATATAAGTATAGAATTAGGATTACAAATATTTCAACAAGATAAATAATAAACTGTGTAAGAGATAGAGTGTATAAGGGTTGTTGGTAATTTTCGGGGTATGAAAATAGAGAGTATATGACCCTTGTATTTTTTTGGGGTATTTAAAGAGAGGGTATAAGACCCTTCTATTTCTTTTCGAATTGGCTTGTATTTATTTTGTCAATGGCTTTATATCTCTTGGATGAGATGGATGGATCTTGGATGAGAAGGATGGTGATAGATGAGAAGAATTGTGTTTTTTGGTGTGGTTTGAATGAATGAATGAAGGGGGTATTTATAGGTAAAATCTAGAATGGTAAAAAAGTAAATTTGATGAAAATGAAGGGCAAAAAGATAATTTTATAAAGGTGAGTGGATGTAAGTGGAATTTGAGTGGAAGTTAATGGATGTGAGTGGAATTTGGGTGGAAGTTAACGGAGGTGAGTGAAATTTGAGTGGAGTTGGATGAGATTTTACCGGGAATAAAAATGGAATTTTACTGGAGGTAGAAAATATTGAATTACCTTTGTAGGTCAATAGTAAAATTAGTATTTAACCCCATCAAAGGTAATTTTACAAAGGTGAGTGGATGTAAGTGAAATTTGAGTGAAAGTTAATGGAGGTGAGTGGGATTTGAGTGAAAGTTAATGGAGGTGAGTGGGATTTTAGTGGAGGTAAAAGTGATATTTTACCGGGGGTAAATGTGGAATTTTACCGGGGATAAAGTTATTGAATTACCTTGGTAGGCCAATGATAAAATTCAGTATTTAACCCCATCACATAGCAACAAGTCAACAAGCAGATTATTAATGTTTCTTTTAAAGATATAGTGATCCAATACACATCAATGGGAAAAAATAATTGTTGTTTTGTACAATTCAAAAAATGAAAAGTTTGGACCTGATATTCAAGTCCATAGGCATGGCCTAGTGTCACGGAGGCGTCCTTTGATGGCACAAAGGAGGCCGCGTGAGCAACCGTGCTAACCGATAGCCCAGACGAGTGTGATCGAATTTAATTAACAGTCAACGAACAACATGCAACAACAGTAATTTTAAAGAGAGCGTGAGCACAAATTGAGATTACTTCGTTGCTAGAAAATGAGATTACATGGAAAGCTGTTACAATTCGAAAGAGAGTAAGAGCTTGAAAACAAAGTGCTAAACAACGTGCACTGGTAGGCAACTCAGGTGTGAGGTAGATAGTCTTATCCCCACATATAACCACTTAATGAAAATACCAAAGTTGTAGCAGTGCACGTTGGGTCTTACAAGTTACAAGATAACTTTTACAAAGGAAATGTAATACACCTACAAAGGAAATTCCTAGATCTAATTACAAGGAAACAATATTTACATAAGGGAAACCTAAACAGAATAATAAAACTAGATGTCGTGCTGCGCTCGGGCGCGTGCACGGTGCTGATGAAGCGCAGTCGATTATTGCCTATTGGGCCGTGCTGCGCTCGGGCGCATGCACGGTGTCGATGAAGTGCAGTAGTCGGTCACAGGTGCTGTTGGAAGGCACCCCGTGACATCCTCCCCCACCAGAGCTGTTGACGCCCTCGTCAACTGGTCGAGGTATGCTGTGATCTGATCCTGGAAGGCTGATAGGTCTGATGCTCTTTCCCAAGTGTTCTCTTCGGGATCTCTTCCTGCCCATTTGACGAGAAACTCTTGGTGTTGTTTACGAGAAGCTGTCACAACTCGATCGGCTAGGATGGCTTCCACTGACTTCTTCCCTTCTGCTCGCTGCTTTAGCCCTGGACGACTAGACTCCCCTCGTGTTAGATCGGAAGTATCAGCAAAGTATGGTTTTAGCATGCTGACATGAAATACTGGGTGAACCTTCAGCCAACTAGGGGGTTCAATCCGATAAGCCACTTTCCCGATTTTCTTCACAATCTTAAGCGGCCCCTCATATTTTTGCAGAAGGCGTGGGTCTCGGCCCCTTAAGAACTTTCTATCTTGTGGAAGGAGCTTCACCATTACGAGATCTCCTACTTGGAACTCTAACGGTCGCCTTTTCTGATCTGCATACTTCTTCATTCGATGGTTGGCCTTCTCTAGGTGCGAACGAGCCAACTCAATATTTTGCTTCCATTCTTCTGAGAAGTTACGGGCTCTAGGAGATTTGGAAACTGGCATCGAGTTGGCGGTGTGAGGAAGGATGGGTTGTTGTCCAGTAACGATTTCGAAGGCGCTCTTACCCGTCCCAGAGTTTTTCTGGGCGTTGAAGCACAGTTGAGCCACGTCCAATAACTTGACCCAATTTCGTTGTGTTGCACTAGCGAAATGGCGCAAATATTCCTCAAGCATCGCGTTGTATCTTTTAGTTTGTCCATCAGATTGAGGGTGGTAACTGGAACTCATACACAGCTTGGAGCCGAGAACCTTGAAGAGTTCCTTCCAAAAATTTCCCGTGAATCGTGAGTCCCTGTCACTGACTATGCTCCGAGGAATCCCCCAATACTTAACCACATACTTGAAGAATAGTTGTGCAGTCTCCTCCCCCGATGTGTTCTTTGGAACTGCGATAAAAGTGGCATACTTCGAAAAACGATCAACGACCACAAGGATAGTTGTCAAGTCCCCCACTTTGGGTAGACCTGATATGAAATCGACCGAAATGCTATCCCAAGGTCGTTCTGGGATTGGTAGAGGTTCCAGTAGCCCTGCAGGCTGTCTCCGCTCAATTTTATCTTGTTAGCAAATCAGGCAAGTTCTAACATAGCTCTCCACATCGTCTTCCATTTGGGGCCAGTAGTACCCTTGCTTAAAGAGGGCCAACGTCCTTTCTTGACCAGGGTGTCCCGCCCATAAGGTGTCATGGCATTCTCGAATCAGGGTTCGCCTCAGCTCCCCTACTCGAGGAACAAAAACTCGATTTCCCTTTGTCGAGATGAACCCGTTGTCTAACCAAAACTGCCGTGTCTTCCCCTTCTCGATCATTTTCAATAGTTGAGCAGAAACAGGATCTTACAATAGCGCATTCTTGATTTTGCTTCGGATTTCGGTAGACACTTGACTGTCGATTCGAAGAATGGCGTTAAGGAACGCGTTGGACTGTTCGTTGAACTCCACCCTGCGACTCAAAGCATCCGCTACTTTATTGGTCGAACCCGCCTTATACTCCATCCAAAAATTGAATTTAGCTAGTAACTCTTGCCACCTTGCTTGTTTAGAACTCAATTTTGGTTGACTAAGAAAGTGGATGACTGCAGTGTTATTTGTCTTCACAAGAAATCGAGAACCAAGGAGGTAGTGTCGCCATAACCTCAGACAATGGACAACTGCGAGTAACTCCTTCTCGTGAGCAGAATACCTCCTCTCGGTGTCATTGAGCTTACGACTTTCGTATGCTACCGGGTGGCTCTCCTGCATTAAGACTCCTCCGAGGGCAACATCTGATGCATCGGTGTGCACTTCAAACGGCTTGGTCACATCCGGTAGAGTAAGAACCAGGTCTTCAGACATAGCCTTCTTTAAAGCATCGAAGGCAGCTTAGCACCCTGTCGACCAGTTCCAAACTTTTGCCTTCTTTAATAGTTCCGTCAGGGGCAAGGCGATACTGGAGTAGTCTTTCACGAACTTTCTGTAGTAATTCGCCAGTCCCAGAAAATAACGGAGTTCCGACACATTGGTGGGCGCTTGCCAATCCTGAATAACCTTGACCTTAATCGGATCCATTTGCACTCTCCCTTGTTCAATGATGTGGCCAAGAAATTTGATACGTTTCTGCGCAAAAGAGCACTTCGACAACTTAATATACAACTCATGCTTTCGAAGTCTCTCAAATACCTTCTTCAGGTGCTCTTCATGCTCTTCCATATTTTCGCTGTACACAACGATATCGTCGAGATAAACAACGACATAATCATCCAAGTAGTCCCTAAGAACCTGATTCATTAAGGTACTGAAAGTGGCTGGAGCATTGGTTAGCCCAAATGGCATAACAAGGAATTCATAAGCCCCGTATCTGGTGACACATGTAGTTTTTCCCTCATCTCCTGCCGCAATGCGAACTTGCCAAAACCCGGATCTGAGATCGAGTTTAGTGAAAACTTTTGCCCGGCTGAGTTGGTCAAAGCAGTCGGCTACAAGAGGGATCGGGTAATTATTCCGGATGGTTACCTTGTTGAGAACTCGATAGTCGACACACATTCTCAATGAACCATCTTGTTTCTTTTGAAAGAGAACTGGGGCTCCGTACAGCGATTTGGCTGGCTGCACTAAACCTGCATCCAATAATTCCTTTAGCTGTTTTCGAAGTTTCGCCAGTTCGGGCTGGGACATCCGATAAGCTGCGCGAACTGGAGGCTTAGCACCCGGCACTAGTTCAATCTGGTGGTCCACTTCTCTACGTGGAGGTAACTTCTTCGGAAGGTTGTCGGGCATTATATCTTCGAACTCGGTTAACACCCGTCGAATAGATTTCGGCAGGGGTCCTGAAGTCTCCTGAATTTCATCCCATTTCAGTGCGGCCACAAAAGTAGGATTGTCGTGCTTCAGTCCCTTCTTTAGTTGAATTGCTGATAAAAACTTCCCACTGCTTGACGGGGTCATCACCGGGATAATGCATGGATTCTTGCCGAGCATCATGAGGCTATTTGTGCTGGGCATGACGCTAGCCTTAGTTTCTCTCAAAAACTCCAGCCCCAAGATAACCTTGAAAGTCGTCCATCACCACAACCGAGAAATTAGTTCTCCCTTCGTAAAGACCCACTTTTACTAACACAGATTTCGCCATTCCGACAACAGGTTGAGCGGCTGAGTTGATGGCCTTCACGCGACCTACTCCTTTTTCTAAGATAAGGCCTAACCGTTCAACTTCGGTGCTCGCTAAGTAGTTATGCGTTGCGCCTGTGTCCACCATGGCCTGAATCGGCTTTCCGTTGATCTTGATATCAACATACATCAGACCATTTCTTTGAGGACTCTTCTCCACACCTGCTTTCCCTTTTAAGGATGGTTCCACTTTCCCTTCTTGCCGGGGATCTTCTTCAACCGTTACTGCGTTGTAAGAGTGAATGAACTGCCACTGATAGGCACCCAATGATGCTCCTTCATATTCCTCAGTTTCTTCTTCAAACTCGGTGTGGTCATTTTGCTGATTACGATAAGATTGCCCCGAGGCGGCTGGGGCTTTCGGAAGCATGCCACCACCTCTAGCAATAAGAGCACTTAGAAGTTGCTTATCAGGGCAGTTGGCCATGAAGTGAGCACCATGACATAAGTAGCATGTTCCGGGGCTCATGGGCTTTTTCCCATTATTGCCGGTTTGGGAGTTCCCTGTGAACTTGTTCCCATTTTTGTAATTATTTTGCTGGGTAAATGGCCTGGTGGGTGTGTTGCCTCTCCAATCAGGTCTGGCCAGAGAATTCGGTTTTCTCTCCCCGCATTCTTCGCTTGTCCACTTCTTGGGACATTTGTTTTAGGACCGGTGGTGTAATCTTGCAGGGATTCAGCAACTGATATGGCTTGAGGTAACGTCTTCACTTGCCTACGATTTAGCTCCGTTTTGGCCCACGGTTGTAACCCGATCATGAAGAAGAATAGTCTATCGGCATCATTCATATCGTGGATATCTAGCATGATGGTGGAAAATGTATTGACATACTCCTTAATGCTCCCTGTGTGCTTCGTTTGAAGGAGTTCTTGTCGTGCGTTATGGGAGGTGTTTTCGGGAAGGAATCGATCACGCAACTCCTTTTTCAGATCCTCCTAGGTGCTAATCTCGCACTCCCCAGCTTGAACCTCGTTGTACTTGTTCCGCTACCATAATTTGGCATCCCCGGACAAGTACATGGACGCGGAGGATATTTTCGTTTCCTCCTCGTCGACCTTTGTTATCCGAAAATATTGTTCCATGTCAAAAACAAAATTTTCTAATTCCCTAGCATCACGAACACCAGTGAATGCTTTGGGTTCGGGCACTTTTATCTTTGTACGCTCCCCACCTCCAACTGGTGAGTTAGCGACCGCCATCGACAATATAGTCAATTTCTGGGCGAGTTGATCGATTTCAGTTCTCATCTCATCCATCATCTCCCCAAATTGACCCCCTGGTGGGATTCCCTGAAGATTTTGGAGGCCTTCCTCCAAATCTTGTATGCGATCGATTAGTGCGGGTGAGCTACCCGATGCATCCCCTGCTGGGATAGTTTGGGTGCGTAACTCCAAACTTTGCACACGATCGACGAGAGAGGGCGTTCCGCCCATTTTCTCCATTAGCAAGCCAACATTTCTCTCGAGGGCTTCGATTCTCTGGCTATTGGTTCCCATCGTAACGTAGTAAGATACACCAACTGGGTTTTACAAGGCAGCAATCGAAAACAATCCCTCTGATACCAACTGTCACGGGGCGTCCTTTGATGGACACAAAGGAGGCCGCGTGAGCGACCGTACTAACCGATAGCCCAGTCGAGTGTGATCGAATTTAATTAACAGTCAACGAACAACATGCAACAACAGTAATTTTAAAGAGAGCGTGAGCACAAATTGAGATTACTTCATTGCAAGAAAATGAGATTACATGGAAAGCTGTTACAATTCGAAAGAGAGTAAGAGCTTGAAAACAAAGTGCTAAACAACGTGCACTGGTAGGCAACTCGGGTGTGAGGTAGATAGTCTTATCCCCACATATAACAACTTAATGAAAATACCAAAGTTGTAGCAGTGCACGTTGGGTCTTACAAGTTACAAGATAACTTTTACAAAGGAAATGTAATACAACTACAAAGGAAATTCCTAGATATAATTACAAGGAAACAATATTTACATAAGGGAAATCTAAACAGAATAATAAAACTCGATGCCATGCTGCGCTCGGGCGCGTGCACGGTGCTGATGAAGCGCAGTCGATTATTGCCTATTGGGCCGTGCTGCGCTCGGACGCATGCACGGTGTCGATGAAGTGCAGTAGTCGGTCACGGGTGCTGTTGGAAGGCACCCCGTGACACCTGGTAAGCAAAGCCCCAGCTAAGATGCTTTTGTATGGATCCTTTTCTCTTTAGTCTTTTCTCCTTCAAATATGAAAGGAATTTCTCTAAAATGTAAGTTTTTAATTCGAAAAAAACACCACATATATATACATACATTTTAAAGTTTAAGCAAAGAAGACAAAATTAAGCAAAGAAACCTAATGACTCAATGAGAATGCAAGCTAATATATTAGATTAATAGTTTCAAAAGTCAGTATGGACTAGCCCTGTATTTTAAGTACTTTCCAAAGACATATTTTGCCTCAAATAAACAAGCATAGAAATAAGAAGAAATGGAAAACCACCACAAATCCAAAAAAAAAAGAAATTTAAGAAAAAGGGAAAAATGATTTGTTGAATAAAAAATGAAATTTTGATGAATATTGTGTTCCTTTTTACTAATTTTTTGGTGTCCTTTTGAACATAAATTCCTTCCACACTTTCACATTTCAACACTCACTGGGTGTTGCTTTGCTTTTAGGTAAAGTTGGAAGGATATGTAGATAGAATGAGATAAAATATCTGTAGAAAGAGGAAGAGAATGAAAGATAGACAAGAAAATGGGGAAAATATGAGAATAAATACATCACCAAAGGTTTATAAAATGAATTCAAACTAGTTAGAATAAAATATATATTACATTAAATCACATCACATTACATCACTCCACGCACAGTAACGGCATCTCTTATAATCGGAGATCTTTCATCATCTTGCAAACCACTTTAGCCCTTCCTTCAAGGGTCACTTTCTTGACTTTCCCTTCAACACTTGCTTTCACAAACTTGTCATTTGTTTATTCAGAAGATGAGCACGATCCTCCTTTAGTCTTACGTGGAGTAGTCCTTCTCTCCTTAAAATCAATTTCTTTAGGAAGTGCATAAGGCCAAGATGGAGGAGGTGGTGCATTATAACTTCCATGGCCTTTTCAAGAGACGAATATTTCTTGTATTCAGCACCATTCACATATTCTTTGTCTGAGCTAAACATTCACTCCAAGTAGAGTAAATGCCTGGTTGCTTTCCAACCCAAACTACATAGTAGTTAACATTTTCATAGTTTATGTAAAACACGAAACCTAAAAGAAAACAAAAAACAAAACAACAACAACAACAAGCCTTTATCCCACTAGGTGGGGTCGGCTACATGGATCAAACGACGCCATAGTGGCCTGTCATGAATCATATCTATAGTGAACCATTTGCCTCTAAATCCTTCTTAATAGTTTCAACTATAGTTTTTCTCAGTCTTCCTCTGCCTCTAACAACTAGGCTTCTCTCCATATGATCAACTCTCCTTACCACGGCATCTACCGGTCTCCTCCATACATGCCCAAACCATCTAAGTCGAGATTCAACCATCTTTTCTGTAATAGCATTAACACTATTATATCGTTTGTCCATGTCATAAAGATTCGACTTAGTTTTACGTTGGCTGTCGACTACCTAACAACCCTCCTCCTTTATCCGGGCTTGGGACCGGCAACATTAAAGTAGCACGGGCTTGGGAAACCTAGAAGAAAACAAAATTGGAAGAAAAAGCTTAGCTGCCTAAGGTTAGGGCATGAAAAATAGAAACTATCATTTTGTAGATCTCTCTAGATATTGAACTTAGGGGACTAAGTTCTACCGAGTACACTTCATTTTATCTCTCATCAATTTTCTAAAAAAGTTCAAAATGTAATAACTTTAAATCAAAAAATAATATTTTGATGTACTCGTCGAGATTTATAAAAGAAGATTTATTGTGACACCACATATTATGGAAAATACAGCCAATCAAACACCTTCAACTGAAAATTAAAATGTCATGAATGGACTGATAAAGCAAGTATGTAATTTAGGGCCTTGTTAGTGTTAGGCATGTGAGAGTGAGGAATGTGTGAAAGATGTGAGGTCATTAGGGAGGTCATAAATATGGCAAGGAGAGTGAGATTGTATAAATGAAGGATGATATGATGTATTGGGATTATGCAAAAAATGATATGATAAATTTATACTTATCCTATTAATCAACATCTTAATACTTTGTTCATGTTGAGGCAATAGAGTTAGGGCACACAATCAAATGCTGCAGAATGAAACGAGACTTCCGGTAATTTTAATGTAAATATTAGATTTCCAACAATTTTAATGTAAACATACCTTACCCACACCACCCATGCCGCATGTTACTTGATTTTTAACATTGCTATGCAAGCAGTTCACAATAGTCTGCACCAACTCCATCCATTCATATACTCCCCCAAGCTGAACAAGAACATTAATAATGGTATCAATGTAACACTTGCTCAGCTCCAAATCTGCCACCTCTAAGGAATGAAATAACTCTAATTTTATAAATACCCAGTTTGCAGTCGGCACAGATTTGAATCCAAATTTAAGATTTTCTTCTAGTAGATGTGTAGCTCTTGCCCGATGCTCCACTAATTTACCCTAATAATAGGAAATACAAGCAAAATATATATTGATTAGAGTGGAATATAATCCCATTAATTAAAATAAAAGAGACTTTAAGTACACTTTACTTGTAACGTTCCCAAACTAGATTTTCCTTGATTTGCTGGTGGGTGATATGGGATGTTGGGGGCAAAAATGCAACCCGCACTACCGAAAAACCAACAAAGCATCTCTCTATCACACTATAATCCAAGTTTCCTCACCACCCTCGGTACACTCTTATTGTTAGTTTTTGTGAAATGATTCCAAAAAAATAGGATCTGTTGAGGGAAAAAAAATTACAATGCGGCACTCCAACCTTTTTTTTTATTTTTTTTAAAAAATGTTGTTATATTTTTTTGCTTCGAGGGTTACCTCAAATAGTGTCCGGGCCAGTTTTTGCGCACCTCGACTAATCTCCGCTCACGGTGTGTAACTGCCGCTGGCCAAACATTATTTTGACATCGCTAAAAATCGATCTTGGAGGCTCCAAGTCTTGTATCATTAGCCAAGAAGCTTGGTTTAAATATTGTTTGTTAAAATGATGCAATTCCTTTAATATTGGTATTTTTTTGGTGGGTGCTATTGACACACATCAAAACACACACTAACACTCCGTCATATTTACTCGGCCCTTAAGGACCGAGTATATGTGTATATACTCGGCCCCTAGGAACCGAACCATTTTTTGGTAAAAAAAATTACACTGGATCGGCCCTTAAGGACCGAGTATGTGCACATATACTCGGTCCTTAAGAGCCGAGCCAACGTGCACATACTCGGTCCTCAAGGGCCGAACCAATTTGGAGTGTTAGAGAATGTTTTGATGTGTGTCAATAGTAACCCTTTTTTTATATCTTTCGATTGCGTATACTACTTTTCTTGGTCACAAACACAAATGCTTCTTGCTTGGGTCACAGAAGCATTTTTGGTAACGAACAAATAAGTTATTATTTGTGACCGAAAAAATGAATACATGTGCTGAGAGATACTAGCATTTCTTGATAATAAATACTATATCTGAGTCCTATCTAACTACAAATAATGCATATGCATAAACTGCATCTTTTAAAAAAGAAAAAGTTGAAAAACCGTATCCAATTTTTTGTAGAAACAAACAGGTAAATGGCAGTTGATATTGTCGAAGAAGATCGATCGAAGTACCTCGGAGCGTGAGAGTAGGAAAACAAGATAGTTGTTCAAGTCAGCAGGGAAAAGCTGCTCCACCTTAATTAAGCGATACATCTCTTTTATCTCCTCTTCTTCTGGCTTCCAAGAGGAAGCCATATTCGCACAGAGAAGATGGAGGCCTAAGAGAACGAAAGATTAAGAGAGACATCATTTCAAAGTCTTTAAGAGTGAAAGAATTATAGAATAGAGTGAGAGTTGGAGGCGGTAGAAATAATGTGCGATAACCATCAGCATAACACATAGGGTTTTTTTTTAGTAGAAATCACCATAGTACCCCTACTAATATAAGTGAATTACAATTGTTTGGGGCGGTGTTCTTTACTCCTATTATTACTGTCATAAACACCCCTTATCACAAACACTCTACAAAGTAATTTTTTGATCACTAACATTTCACTAAAACTAGTTTAATGAGAGGTGAGTGCAGATGCACACTCTCATCCTACTTGAAGAGAGTTTGTTTGTATTAACTCGCCTAACATCAAGAAATGAATTACCGGAGTGTTTTTCAAATAAAGCCTGCCTAATGAGAGGTGAGTGCATTTACATAAACTCGACTTATATGAGGAGAGTATGTTGTTAAACACTTACCTAATATCAGGCAATGGAGGGGAGGTATTTGTAACAAATAAGGTTGTGTTAAAATATGTTTTTAATTAAATTTTGGATGAGGGTATTTGCCACAGATTTAAGGGGCGTAAATAACACCATCCATTGTTTAGGATAGTGTTATTTATATTTTTTATATTTGTCACATGCATTCTTTAGGTTACAAACACTTATTGAAAGTAAATTTATTATCACTAATACCCCTCAAGGTTCGCTTAATGAGAGGTGAGTGCTGTGAGATGCTACGGAATAGTATTTTTCAAATATAGCGCGCCTAATAAAAAGGGAATGCACGCACTCACATAAACTCGACACAAATGGAGAAAGTGTGATATAAAACTGTTTAAATATGTTTTTAGTCAAATTCTGGGAGCGCTTGTGACGAATTTGAGGAGTGTAAATAATACTACTACCCATTAATCTTAACGAGTTATCAGGATTTAATCTATGGAGTTCTTAGTCAAATCCACCACACTAATTCTAGTGTCATGACTACTAGGCCACGCTTAGTGATTTAAAATTCATTATCACCTGTTGGTAATTAACACATTGATATTTATATTTATATAAAAGTACACTGTAATAATATAATACAATAATCATACATTACAACTTTACTTTAATTTCCTAATACATGTAGGCCTTTTAATATTTTATTTTTTTGTCATAAAAGAAAAGGTAAATTTATTCAAGTCTAGTATTATTACACGGTCCCCTGATCATGCAAGCAGGTTTTCTACCATTCAAATCATCTATGAGCACTTGACATGCCAAAAGAGAAGTGTTATAAATCTAATAAATAAAAGCATTGTTTTTTCCATAGCAGGCTAAAATATCCACTAGTTTATTGGCTTCTGGTCCTTCACAGATAGCCTATAGGCCTTTTAGGGCCGTAGAAGTCCAGAACTTACCCGTTCAACCCATTATAGTATAAACAAAATTTAAAATTCAAATTAAATTTCGGACAAAACTTGAAATTCAAGTGTTTAGCCCGATTTAGACCATGTCTACTTGTAATAAGTTAAGGCATTGTGAATTTTTTACACTTATCCATTGTCGTTAGGGTTTAAACCCCATCTCTTGATTTTTATTTAGTTATTTAACAGTGATTAAATATTTTGGAGAGATTATATCATATGTGAATGTAGAATTTTGATATTGTTTAGAATGTTTTATACTTTTCATATTAGACAGTGGTTTATGGATCCTTACTAATTATCAGTTTTCTAAAAATTCTTGCGTATCACTTAGCCTACTTAGATGGCCACCCAATCTTGCGATATGTTAATTCGGCAGGACTATTGGAGAATTTCATTTTTGTTTTAAAACTATTCTTTGTCATGTTTGAATTATGGAGATAATTAATAAATATAAAAATTATTGGTTTGATTAATCTTTTAGGAATGCATAGCGATTTTTCAAACATTGTTAATTATATATTATGAGCTGAGTTTGAATATATATATATATATATAATTGAGTTAAGGGGCGGGGCCATGAATTTATTCAAAGTAGGACACTTGAATATAACAATATTTTAATTTTTTTTCTCAAAAACATTTCGCTAACAATTGATACAACAATAATAATAATAACTAAAAATTTTATAATTTCATAACAAAAAAGATCAACCGAAGAGCTTAGGGCACAAGTTAACAATCTTAGTAAAAAAAAAAAAACAACTCATAATTACCTAGAAAAAAAAATCTAAGTATTGATCTTAGCATACAAAAATAGTGACTTGCAAACTAATTTGTGCAATTATAATCTTTAAAGAAGCTTTGTACTTTTTTTCCAATAATGATACAAATTATTTATTTTTGATATAATTTTACAACCGGCAAAAAAAGTAGACAACAAAAAAAAGGGTTAGTGCTAATTATATACACCAAAACACTCTATAATATTATTGAGTATGTGTGCATTACCTCGGTTTTATAAAATTGGGCCAGCATTTTTTTTTCAACAATAGCCCAACTCTATAATATTGAAGTGATATGCACATATTCAATGCAGTAAAATTGAGTAAATGAAATATAATATTATCGAGTAATGCGATCGATGTGTATAATTAGCACCCACGACAAAAAAAATAAAAATTATATGTATTTTATTATTTTTGTTTGATATCGACAAAGTTATCAACGAAGCTTTGTACCAGAAAGGTAACAGGTAGAGAGAAAGAACGTGGTGGGTCCCGCGGCCTGGACAAAAGAGGGAGAAAGCAGCTATTTATGATAACATTTATGTTTGTCGGCATGCACTTCATAGGCTATCTGTACTTTATACAATATTTTATAATTTTATTATTACATATTTAATAAATAAATAAACAAATATTAATGATAAGCGAATGTAAATTTACATAATTAATATTTACAGAATAAATAAAATATTTTTAAATTTATACTCGTCTCTTATAATATAAATAATATTCACTTACTCACTTATTATTATACTAATAAAAAAATAAAGTGTTATTAAATTAAAAAAAGAGTGCAAATAGCGATTGTCAAAATAAGTGAAGTATTTTTTTGTATACTTAATTTTACAAATAAATATTTAAAAACTAAAAAAGGAAATTTGGTCGGTTACATACTACACCAACTATCATACCCATTATGTCCTTGATGTGAGTTTTAACTCATGAAATGGGATATATTATTTATTTATTTATATTATTAAGGAAGAAATTTAAATCTCTTTAAATCTTAAAAAAAAAAAAAAAAAAAAAAGGTTGGGGTCCTAGCCTTACCTCCTCGGTTCTTCCCCCTTACTCTACCTGGCCACTTTCTCGAGATTCCCGAAGCAAACACTATTTGGTTCTCTTCTACAATAAATTACAAACTTTTTTTCCTTTTTTGTTCCTTAATTCTTTATGAGTATTTATATGGGAAAAATGAATAATTATTTACCCGAATATCGTATTATTTTAAAAAATTATATTATATATTTTTAAAATTATACATTCTTTCAACAATAAGTATAATTATATTGTCAATAATATTGCCCTTATTGTTTAATCATTATAAACCTGATATTCTATCCGTAAGAAGACTACTATATCTTAAATTAATAGTTTTATTCTAATTTTAATATATTTTTAAAGTATAATAATTTTAACTTAATAAAAAATTAAAAAAATATATATGAGACTATTAATTTTGTGGAAGGCATGGTGCAATGATTATATCGTAAAAAGAAGATAAAACTTTTAATACTTAATCAAAGAAATGAAAAACGTAAAATTTTGAATATTTTAAGGCAAATTTCTCTCATTTTAACTCCATTTCATGGTAACATGGTCATACTCTAGTCTTTTGATAGCGTAACTATACTTTAGTATAATAATACTGTTTCAGGTAAGATTCATCGTATATAAGTGAGCATAAAAGGATTTATTCTTATTAAATTTTAATATTTGTAACTATACTTTAGTATAATAATGATGTTTCATGTAAGATTCACCATATATAAGTGAGCATAAAAGGGTGTATGCTTATTTAACTTTAATATTTTTGATCCAAACCGATATTTGCTCGAACAAAATTTATCTTGCCTTTTTTTCTTTTCATTACTTTTCTTTTTATTATAAATACTTTTTATAAAAGTGGTGCGCATCAAATTTTTATACTAAAGATTTACACATCACATAGTATAATTAAATAAACTAGAAATTAGGTAGAAGGGCTTATTATACATTGATTTTTACCAAAAATCCAATGAATAATATTTTTTTGAATGAAGGACCTATTTTTAATTGGTAATAGTGTAAGAGGCCTATTTTGTTTTATATTTTAAATGAATGTATTTGAATAAATTTAAATATCATTTAATTAATAAAAACATGTTATGTATTACCTAAATTACCCCTTTTTATGAAATTTACACAAAAAATATGGACTGCAAAGTTCGTATTGCAGTAAAATATGAACTGCAAAGTTCATATTGCAGTGAAATATAGACTGCAATATGAACTTTGCACTAAAAATATGGATTGCAAAGTTCACATTGCAGTAAAATATGAATTGCAATATGAACTTTGCACTAAAAATATCGACTGCAAAGTTCACATTGCAGTGAAATATGGACCGCAAAGATCACATTGCAGTGAAATATGGACTGCAAAGTTCATATTGCAGTGAAATATAGACTGCAAAGTTCATATTGCAGTCCATATTTTAATGCATATTGATATTTTTTTAGTTTGTTTTAAAGGTTGGGATGTCATTTTATAATGAAAAAAAAAAGACATATGTCATATTATCAATAAAATAAAAAATAGGCCCTTTATTTAAAAAAAAATTATTCCTTGACTTTAGTGTGAAAATCTTTCTCTAATAAGTCCTTTTTTTTAATTGCCCCTTAAATAAAACTCATTTACTCGGTCCCCTTTTATCTCATTATTTCATAAGTATATTGCGTGGTATATGAGCCTCTTCGTAAGATTAAGGTTTGTTATGGGTGCATTGATTATAGGAAATCTAAATTTTTATAAAACAATAATAAAGTTTTCTCTTTCGGATTTTGGTTAAATTTAAATTTACACATTTATAAAGATAAATCAAGACAAAAGTTAAATAGAAAAAAATTCAACCATTGGCAAATCGCCACCTTGCCTGAAGCTTAAGTAATTTTCGGCGCTCTGAGAAATTTAGAAAAAAGAATTTTTGTATGATTTTTATTCGATTTATCATGCCGGATGGTACCAAATTAACCTAGTATATTAAATACAAGCCTTAACATGCATGCGTATGCAATTTTGTTATTAAAGCAATCACACTGCATTCGGCAAATTTGAAAATTTGTGCATATGTGTACACGCAACCAACTTAATGAGTAAATTTACCACTGTATGATAGCGAAAGTATAAACTTCACATACATTTAAATTTTACTCATACGGATAAGCAACACTTGTATGAACTAAAAGGGCAAAGGACACCCGTATAAAAAAATGATAAAGGTACATAAGGTACACTCGTATGATTTTTTTTCTATCTCAATCAAGGAATACTCATACGAACCACACAGGTTTGCTCCCATATGACTTTTTTTTTAACATTTACAGTGCAACCTCATAAAAAATTTAATAGCATATTCACAAATTTGAATTATTAAGTTTACCCTATACACTATGGATACTGTTAAAACATATAAAAAAACATGAAAGGATTAGCAAAATTGAATGACGTAACACACACAAACATTTATAAGAGAGTGAAAATGTGTTAATTATTCATTCGTTAGAAAAAAAATATAATTTTTTTTTTACTTAATATTTAATTACCATATTTGATATATCAATTTTTATACTAAATTTTTATATTTACATAGAATTATCGAGAACGAGCATGCATTGGATTGATTTAATTAAATCTCTTAATATTGCAAGTGGGCCCACGCCAATCCCTTGTGGCCTGGTGGCTAACCACCCCAGGTTCGAGCTCTGGGGTCGACTGGGAGCTCCCCAGGTCGATTCCTTGGCAGCAGCAAATTAGTTTGTGACCAGCGCAAATGGTACTACGTGTGAGCGGGGAATAGTCAAGGTGCGTGAAAGCTGGCCCGGACACCCCGTGGGGCAATGCCCCCGAACCAAAAAAAAATAATAATGCGCACAAAGCACTCTGTCTCTCCATTTGTCCGTTTTCTTTCTTTTTACTTTTTACCTTACTTTTTTCTTATTTTCCTCTATTTCGATTACCTTCCCCATGTAACTTTTTTTACACATGCTTAATTTTCGTCTGCCATACTCCACGCATCCTATCTTCTTGTCCATTCTAACATATTTTTAAATTTATAGCTACCACCATGTATGACAGATAAACTCCCAGAAGCAAGCAGTAAGAATCTCCCTGATAACCAAAAGTATCACATCACACATATTGCCTAATAACTTGATTCGTCATGAGTAAAGAGGCGCAAACTAACACAATGTTTTCGTAAGTTAGAGGTGGCAACAGAATTCCGAACCTAAAGGGAAAAGACTCTCCCAACGCTGCTCAAACCACAACAATTGTAACATTTGTTGATCAAAAAGTCACTAATCTTATTTTCATAATAACAATAACATTAATCATGTGTAATTTAACTAAGTTGATGTTTTAAGTAATAGCCACAACTATTTATATCATATGTGGAGAAAACCGTCGAGCTGGAACCGAGATCATTCTCCTACAAGCCTTACATCACACACAATAACTTGATCAAAGCATAACCACAATGGCATATCAATGAGGATCAAAAGTTCAAAGCAAGTAAAGAAACGAAGAAATAAACTAAGCTATCGCAGACTCGTTAATTCATTTGTGAGTGAGTGCTTAAGTTCTTTATGCCACTTATTTTAGCGCATAAGTTGAGGTTTTAAGTCTTACACCAGATACTTGTGCCCAATATTCATTATATTTGTTTTGGGGTATTTTTAACATAAAATTGATCAATAAAAAGGCCAACTAATGTCTCTGACATGATCAAAGTAAATTTCATGAGAGATGTAACTTAATTTCTCTAGAGACTTATCTGGAATGGCTATAACTGCACATAATTGTCGAACGCTACGTTCTCCCAAATACCATACACTACCGTTTCGAGGATCTAACAACATGCGGCGATGTATAGAGACAGTATAAACCAATTGTAAATACATCTCATTAAGCATATTAGATGTTAAATATGATTGCCAAATGATGGAGGAGTTAGGGTACAACAATTCAATTTATTGTTAAGTTAATGAAAAATTGTTCGTAATCAGCCCACAGAGTTTTTGCCTGTTCATCTTTACCCGTCAATGGATCCGAGGCCAAGTATCAACAGTTTTTACTTTAAGTTACGGGCATGACATAGCCAAATACTTGTACATTACATATTGCAATAAAAAAATATTATATTAATAATAAGTGATATTAAAAGATATAGAATAAAAAGTGATAAAAAGTAATAATACATGATAAAATATTTTCGTACTTCAATGACTTACCAAAAATAATCGACACTCTTAATTCATTTCCAACCCGTTATTGGTACAACGGCGTCTAATTCGTAATACACATGTGCAAGAATTGCGGAACCCCAATTGTAGTTCCTAATATTGTGTGTGTTCTCAAGAAGGGGTAGTGTGCCGAAATGAATGGAAAGTAGTGTGCTCTATTTGGAAAAAAACTAAAGCTATTATATGTGGCTCAGTATTTGTAAGTCATCTCATTCGTTAAATGTTTCTTAACAAACTTCACTGGCAATGCGTTTGTTTTATATTTTTCAACAAATGATGGTATCCAAGGAAATTATTTAGCAATAACTTCATTAAGGTTCATGTATTCATTCTTCTTGAATACAACTTAGTATAATTTTTTTGCGATGGCATGCTAGCAATTACAACTTAGTATAATTATTTTTTTATTGAATACAAACCATATAAATATATTTTGTCTTTTAAAAAAATTCATTTGACTTGTAAAATTGTAAGGTCAAAAACAAAATTTATGAAAATTATGCAGCACACAGCGTGATAAAAGAGTTAGCAAACAAAAAAAATTAAGAAAATGGTTCATACGAGTGAGGCATACTCATATGGAGCATTTCTTAATTTTTATTTTTTAACCTCAAAATTGATATGGCCAAACCATGCTTGTATAAGTATTTTTTATGATATATACACAGTGAACGACCTTAAAACTCAATAAATAATTAGTAAATTTGGTTTTAAATTTTACTATAGCACTACCTAACAAAAGGTTTTAAGAGACTAACTCTCATAATCGCATAAGACATTTTCTCCGTCTCTTAGGTTTTAAGCGAGTAATTGCCAGTCGCTTAAGTATTGTCGCTTAAACTTAGTGGCTACAGCTCTTAAGCCACTGAAAAATATGGGTCCGTCGATTAGGAAACTCTTAAGCCACGAACTCAAACTCCTTCGCTTAAGCCTTAGGAGACTAATGGTAAATAACTTAGTTGCTAAAGCGACTGACAATAGCTTTGTCAGTCTTTCAAACTTGATCACTTAAGAGACTGACAAAGCCTTGTTAGTCACTTAAGCTAGGCCAGCTTAAGCTCTCTCATAGTCTTCACTAACAAGGATTTGTTAGTCGCTTATGCTAGTCACTTAAGCAACATAGGCAAGTTCACTTAAGCCACTGACAATGGCTATGTCAGCCGCTTAAGTAAAGAACCGCCATTCCACTAGAATGTATAATTCTAGTAGCCTGCAGGTTTGCCAAAACAATAATTCAAATCAATTCACACCTACAATTTAAACCATTTCACAACCAAACTTGCAATCCAAATCAATTCATAACCAAACTTGCAATTCAAACCAATACGATTTCAACAAGTGTTCAAATAGAAAGTCAACACATATACAAGTGTATAATTCACAAACAACATACAAACATTCAATGTGGTTCACTTACAACATCAAAAACTTGTTCACATAAATATAAGTCTAATAACAAAAGTGGCAAATGTACAAATTTGGTTAAATAAACAAGTTCACCTCTGACTGGTGTTCAAATCAGTCGTCACCTCACTGCCTCATGATCTCATGAATATCTACATATTGTCGCTTAAGCTGGTGAATGCGCTCGTTCACTACCTGGAGTTGCTCCTCTTGAAACTTGACCTTCTCCGCCAAGATCGACTCAGAAGCAGACGCCTGCGCTCCACCTCTCTCCTGAGGCGACTTCCGACCTAATCTTCCAAAGCCAGAGACCATTGTCCCTCTCGTCGCACCAATCTCTCCCTTAATAACACTCACTTGTGATACAAGAGGGAAAGCAACCGCTAGTTCCTCCTCGCCTTCCTTACCTAGGGAGTGTTCAGCTCTCTGTTATTCTACGAGAGCCTCACTCTGGCTCTCATTTTCTCCTGCAAATAACAATCGAATAACAATTAATCTAATAACTCAATTATTAAATGAAAAGTCGCATCATTATCACAAATAGAGAGAGAATCTTACCACTGTTTGAGGGTCATTCTTCTCATACACTTCTGCATAAGCCTCAACGTGAAGGGCGAGTTCTCCTTTGAGCTCGTGCTTCTTCACCCTAATAAAGAACGGAGCCATCCCCGAACAATGATCCTTCTTCTTCTATGATTGCCTGATTATCTTCATCCTCTTGCACAAACACAAGACCTGCAAGACATTTTACCATTTACAACAACAACAAACCTTTTATCCCACTAGGTGGGGTCGGCTACATGGATCAAACGATGCCATAGTGGCCTGTCATGAATCATATCTATAGTGAAACCATTTGCCTCTAAATCCTTCTTAATAGTTTCACCTATAGTTTTTCTAGGTCTTCCTCTACCTTTAACAACTAGGCTTCCCTCCATATGATCAACTCTCCTAACCACGACATCCACCGGTCTCCTCCATACATGTCCAAACCATCTAAGTCGAGATTCAACCATCGCTGTAATAGCGTGCGATAGACCTCAACTCCCTCTCTGATGGTATCATTCTTGATCCTATCTTTCCTATTCTTGCACGTCAACATTCTCATCTCAGCTACATTTAGTTTATTCTCGTGTTGCCTTTTGAACCGCCCAACACTCAGTCTCATACAACAGCTGGTCTAACCACAGTACGATAGAATTTTTCTTTTAACTTGAGTGGTACCTTTTTATCACATAACACACCCGAAACTTTCCTCCATTTCAACCACCCTGCTTGAATCCGGATGGTTTACATCCCCCTCTATCTCCCCATCTTTTTGTATAATGGATCCAAGATACGGATTAAACCGAGTGACTTATGGTATGCCAATGTCAATTACCTCTAAGTTATGAGTACTCCGCCTTTTACTGAACTTGCATTCCATATATTATGTCTTACTTCTGCTTAAACGAAAGCCATGCACTTCTAAATGTCTCCAAATTTCCACGGTTAGCTCTTTTCTGGACTCACCCATAGGATAATATCATCTGCAAATAGCATACATCGCGGTAGGTGCTCTTGAATGTGTTCTGTGAGTGCATCCAAGACCAAGGTAAACAGATAAGGGCTCAAAGCTAGCTCCTACAAAGACCATTTACAAACAAATATAATTTAGTTAAAGTTTTGGTATATAGTGCATTATAATTTATGAAATATTATTAAAATTTAATTAAAATTTTTGTGAATTGAAAATAAACTGCCAGTGTTACTTATGCTCTCCCATAGCCCGGATAAAAAGGGTTGTGTTAGGCAGTCGACGCAGCCAACGTCAAACTTCGATCGAATCTTCATGACATGGACAAACGTTATAATAGTGTTAATGCTACAGAAGCAACGCGCTGGATCGTCCGAGTCCAGTGACAAATGAGCATTCCTAGGGCTCTTAGCTACATCGCCGCCTGGATGTAGTGAAAAATAAGCAAGGCAACCCATTCCCGCATCTATGTGAACGGGTGCGGGTATCCAAGAAGCTAGTTCATGAGAGGAGGATTCGTTTTGGGACTTGGAATATAGGCACACTCACAGGAAAATCTATGGAAATAGATTTGACACTATGATCAGGAGGAGTGGATCAATTTCATGTGCCTTCAAGAAACTAAGTGGGTTGGAGCTAAGGCGAAGGAATCCTAGACACTTGTTTTAAGCTTTGGTACACTGGCAAGGTTAAATCGAGAAATGGAGTGGGTATAATTGTCAACTCACGTTTATCACTTATGGTGGAAGAAGGACATTGTAGATGTAAAGAGGGTAGGAGATAGGATCCTAGCCCTAAAATTTGTAGTGGAGAAGGACACTTTTAATGTGATCAGTGCTTATGCACCTCAGGTCGGGTGTGAAGAACACCTCAAGATAAAAAACTTAGAAGGCTTGATTCAGGATATACCACTTAGAGTTTTAAAAGATTTTTCTAGGAGGGGATCTGAATGGGCACGTAGGGAGCTCTTCTGATAACTATAGGGGGGTGCATGGAGGTTATGGGGTGGTAAATACCGAGGGAAAATCTATCAAGCTTTCTAGAACCTTATGATCTTATGGTAGCCAATACATGTTCATTAAGAAGCGGGAGGAGCACCTCATCACATACAAGAGTGGGACAACATGCTCTCAGATCGATTTCTTCCTCTTTAGGAAAGGAGATCGAAAGAGTTGTATACTGTAAAGCCATACCTAGAGAGCTTGACTACCCAACATAGAGTCCTTGTAATGGATATACGAGTTAAGGGGAAAGTGAAGAGAAGGGGCCAAGGTAAGGTTTCAAGGATTCACAGATGGTGGCATTTGAAGGGTGAAAAACAAAGGATCTTTCAACACAAGGTGCTGGAGGGTGGGTTTTGGGAGGCAAACGGAAGCGCAAATGATATCGCAAACAAGGCCGATCAGGAAGACCTTAGCTAATAGACGCTGGGTGAATCGAGAGGATGTGGACATAGGGATAAAGAATCTTGGTGGTGGGATGATAGTGTACAAGATAAATAAGGTAAAAAGGAAATGCTTTAAAGCTTGGTCTTTATGTAAGAATGCGGAAAATTGGGAATTCTTACAAAGAAGCAAAGAAAGAGACTAAGAAGGCAGTGAGTCGAGGACTAAAGCTTTTGATGGATTATACAAATCTTTAGGCACCAAAGCTGGGGAAAAAGCTACCTCTTTACCGAACTTGCTAAGGGTCGAGAAAGGAAGACAAAAGACTTGGATCAAGTGAGATGCATCTTAGGACGAAGAAGGTAATGTCCTGGTTAAAGAACAAGACATACAAGAGAGATGGAAGGACTATTTTCACAAATTATTTAATGAAGGTTATGAGATTTTAGCATGTGGAGATGAGCTGAACATGCGAGAGGATGACCAAAATTTCACCTTTTATCGCAGAATTCAAGAAAAGGAAGTGAAAGAAGCATTGAAACGAATGGACAGCAGTTGCCAGGGCCATGATAGTATCTATGGTTTGCCCATGAATCGATCATGGAAGGTGGTTCTGCCAGAAATAAGGTTCAACGAGATATTGAGGTCAATCATGAAGTTATGCCATGAATCGATCATGAGAAGCATGCCTATGATCGATTTATAAGAATGGATATAGCTGCGCCATGATTACATGGTTAAACCATGAGTCATACTATGAAGTTCTGGGAAATGATTCTTCACTCAGCACTGCAAGCCTCCAAGCTTACTCTTAGATCAATCTATGCAATGCCATTGGTATTCCAATCCTACAAACACATGGAATACTACAAAGTACACACCAACTTGCGGCCATGTTAGATAGCAAATACTCGCTAAGGCACTACATCTTCATTGAGATAAGGCGGATACGATTAGGGCAGAGATGTAAAGCAACAAACGCTCAAGCGACATCCGGTATGAAAGGAGCTTAAACATGACAATATTATGCGTTTATCATCGAGATTCAACCATCTTTTCCTGTAACTATAGGTACCACCTCATCCCTCTCTGATGGTATCATTCTTGATCCTATCTTTCTTATGTACTTGCCACTACATCCATCTCAAGACATTCTCATCTCAGCTACCGCGATTGTAGTTTTGATTTGTCCTAGTGTTGGCTTTTGACCGCCCAGAGCTACCCAGTCTTGGAGACAACATCGCATGGTCTAACCAGTAGTACGATAGAATTTCCTTTTACTTGGAGTGTACCTTTTTTCACAGTAAAAAGCACTACCGAAACTTAGAGGTTTCCAATGTCATACCACTCTGCTTGAAGTTACTCGGTTTAAGTATCTTGGATCTCCATCTTCTTTATAGATGAGATCTAGAAGATGTGATTCAAGCCTTGTGTGTTATGCCAATGTCCCCAACTTTTACCACTCAAGTTAAAGGAGTGCTCCGCCTTTTACTGAACTTGCATTCATATATTCTTTCGTACTTCGCTTAAACGAAAGCGATGCGTTGTAACTGAGTGTTGTCTCCAATTTTCACCTTCCCATTTAACCATGGACTGGCACCCACTAGAAAGATAAGATCAAATCTGTAAATAGCATCATCGCGAGTTGGTGGCACCTATTATGGTTGAATCTCGTAGATGGTTTGCATCCAGGAGACCTGTAGAGGTAAGGAGAGTTGATCATATGGAGGGCTCAAATAGAGGCAGTCCTACATTTTACCATTTAAAACTATAGGTGAAACTATAGGATTTAGTTAGGTGAAGTTTTGGTTTCACTATAGATATGATTCACGACAATAAATGTTAGTATAAATTGTTGTTGTTTTTTGTGAGTTTATTAGGAAAATAAAATAAAAAATGAGGCCTACGGCTCACCTCAGCTGAGCAAAATGCTTCAAACCCGTCTCGCGCCTTTTAAAACATTGCTTATACTTCAGGGTTTAAAATCCATTTTACCCTACTATGAAATTATTTTTCTATATTTTCACTTATCCGACTAATGAACATCTTAATACTTTGTTCATGTTTAGGCAATAGAGTTCGGGCACAATCAAAAGCAGTAATAAGAAATGAGACTTCCAACAATTTTAATGTAAACATACCTTACCCACACCACCCATACCGCATGTTACTTGATTTTCAACATTGCTATCCAAGCAGTTAACAATAATCTGCACCAACTCCGGCCACTCATATAATCCCCCAAGCTGAATAAGAACGTTAATAATGTTACTAATGTAACACTTGATCAACTCCAAATCCTCCACCTCTAAGCAATGAAATAACCGTAATTTAAAAAAAAAACAATTTCCAACTAGCATAGATTTGGATCCAAAATTAAGATTTTCTTCTAGTAGATGTACAGCTCTTGCCTGGTGCTCCACTAATTTACCCTAATATTTGGAAATACAAGTAAATATATATCAATTAGAGTGAAATATGATCACCCATTAATTAAAATAAAGGAGATATAAAAGGCCATTGCTACATACGCACACCTCTTTACTTGGTTTTACTTCCTCGGCGCATATGTAGCGAATGAATAAGCGCATACTTGCTGCATATGTACCGAGTCAGTATATTTTGTTTTGGTACTCAACACTGGCTCGCCGCATATGCAACAAGTATGTGCCTATTTATTAGATGCATATGAGCCGAGAAGGTAAAACCAATTAAAGAGGTGCATTGAGCCAATATATTTTGCTTTGATACCGAAAACTGACTTAGCACGTATAGTGCGAATATGTGCCTACTCATTCACTGCATATGAGTTGAATAGATAAAACTAAGTAAAGAGGTGAATATTTAACATCATCTATATAAAGGAATGTTCCTTTGAACACGTTATATATAATACAACCCTCATAAAATTAGTGAAAAAAAAATAGGATTTATAAAATTTATGCAAAAATGCTTGGGTATATATCTAGCTCAACAGTCAAAAAATAAGTTCAAATCTAAATCCTTGTGGATCCTAAATCCAATCTTGAAAATACATTTCACTTGAAAAGTTCCTAAACTAGATTTTCCTCGATTTGCTGGCGGTGATATGGGAGGTTGGGTGCAAAAATGCAACTCGTACTACCCAAAAACCAACAATATAATGTATCTCTCTCCGTCACACTATTATCCTAGTTTCCTCATCACCTTCAGTACACTCTATTGTTAGTTTTTGTGAAATGATTACAAAAAATTAGGATCCGCGGAGGAAAAAAAATCGCAATGCAGTACTCCAACTGTTTTTTTTTTTTAAATGTTTTTATATAAATATTGTTTGTAAAAGGATGCAAATCCTTTAATATTGGGTATCTTTGGCCGAGTGCATATACTACTTTCTTGGGTCCAGACATAGATACTACTTTTTTTGGTAACTCACAAATACACTCCCAAAAAAGTTAGTATCTGTGACAGAAAAAATTAATACATGTGCTGAGAGACACTAGCATTTCTCGATCATAAATACATCTTTAAAAAAAAAAGTTGAAAAACTGTATCCAATTTTTTTTAGAAACAAACAGGTAAATAACAGTTCATATTGTAGAAGAAGATCGATCGAAGTACCTCGGAGCGTGAGAGTATGAAAACAAGATAGTTATTCAAGTCAGTAGGGAAAAGCTGCTCCACCTCAATTAAGTGATACGTCTCTTTTATCTCCTCCTCTTCTGGCTTCCAAAAAGAAGCCATCTTCACACAGAGAAGATGGAGGCCTAAGAGAATGAAAGATTAAGAGAGAGACATCATTTCAAAGTCTTAAGAGTTAAGAGTGAAAGAATTATAGAATAGAGTGAGAGTTAGAGGCGGTAGAAATAATGTGAGATAACCATCAGCGTAACACATAGGGTTTTTTTTAGTGGAAATCACCGTAGTACCCCTACTAATATAAGTGAATTACAATTGTTGAATAGAGTGAGAGTTGGAGGCGGTAGAAATAATGTGACATAACGTAGGTTTACATATGGGACTTTTTTTAAGTGGAAATCACCATGGTACCCCTACTAATAAAAGTTAATTCCAATTGTTTAGGTTGGTGTTTTGATCACTAACATCTTTTAAGGTTTACTTAAGGAGAAGTGAGTGCAGTTACATACATTTGGCTTACTTAGAGAGAAGTGAGTGCAGTCACATACACTTGACTTACTCAGAGAGAAGTAAGTGAACTCACATAAACTTGACTCCAATTGTGAGAGTGTGTTGATAATCACTCGCCTGATATCAAGTAATAAGGGGTATTCGTGATAAATAAAGGAGGTGTTCAAATATATATTTAGTTAAATACTGGAGGAAGTGTTTGTGACAGATTTAGATGATTTGAGGGGTGTAAATAACATTGCCCATTGCTTAACAGATCTTAACAGTTTTGGCCAATAGATCTATACATAATTCATTAACAATTTGAGTCAAATAGGTTGACCAATTAGTGATATGAATTTGTTAAGGAATTAAACATTAATTTTTAATTTCGTGTCTATTCATGTCGGATGTCATTTTATCCGATCTAGTGGGGAGTAATTTTGTTTCGATTCATGTCGAATGTCATTTTGATCTACTAGTGGGTTTTTGGAAAAGAGTGCTTGAACCATCTTTTGCGCCACTAAAGTTTTTTAGAATTGGCGGAATTTGATTTAAAGAGCTCATAGTCGAATCCACCACCGATTCCATAATCGTGGCCACTAGACCACACCTAGTGGTTAATAATTCATTATTTCCAATTTGTTATTGACATATTGATATATTAAATTTTTATATAAAATATTCATGTCTTTATAGAGGTACTCAATAATAATATAATACAATAATCTACATTACAACTTTACTTCCCTTTCCTAATACATTTAGGCATTTTTATTTTTTTTACAGAAAAGAGAAACTAAATTTATTCAAGTCTAATAGTACTATTACACGGTCCCCTAATCATGCAAGCCTGTTTTCTACCATTCAAATCATCTATGAGCACTTCGCACGCCAAAAGAGGCTGAGAGTTATAAGTCTAATACATAAATTGATGATGGAGGTTGAATTAGGTTTGAACGTACCGGTAATGTAAACTCAAATTAAATTTCGGAAAAACTTGAAATTCATGTACTTGGCTCGAACTAGATCATGTTTAATAGTTATGGCATTGTGTAATTTGTTCTATTTATCCATTGTCGTTAAGGTTTAAACTGCATCTCTCAACTTTTAATTATTTATTTAACAGTATATTAGTTTTTTGGAGAGATTTTATTCAATGTTCCTGTAAAATTTTGGTATTTTTTTAGAATGCTTTATACTTTTCATATTAAACAGTGATTTATGGATGCTTACTAATTATCGATGTTCTAAAAATTCCCTCGTATGGCAAATCAGTCCCTCCCTAGGCGCAAGACAGTGGTATGCCGTTTAGCTACTTAGGCAGCCACCTAATCTTGTGCGATGATGATTTGGTAGGAATATTGGAATATAAAAAATTATTGGTCCGATTAATCCCTTATTGCCTAGCGATTTTTCGAACATTGTTAATTATAAATTATGAGTTGAATTTGAATGTATATAATTGAGAAAGGACCGAGGCCACGAATTTATTAAAGGTGGGACACTTGTATATAATAATGCTCCAATTTTTTTCTCAAAAAAATTTCACTAACTATTGTCACAACAACAACAATAATAATAACTAAAAAGTTTATAATTTCATAACAAAAAAGATCAACAGAAGATCTTTGGGCACAAGTTAACAATCTTAGTAAACAAAAGAATAGCCACCCATAATTACGTAGAAAAAATATATCTAAGTATTGACCTTAGTATACAAAAATAGTAAGTTGCAAACTATTTTGCAATTATAATCTTTAAAGAAGCTTTGTACTTCTTTTTAATAAATGATACAACTTTCTTTTATTTTGTATATAATTTTACAACTAACACGATAAGAAAATGTACACAACAAATAAAGAACAAAGACGACATCGACAAAGGAGGGAATTGACAAACTTGACCCCAAAGTTTGGGGTTCGTTACAACTTTAACCCTGATATTTTAATTTGAGCAATGTTAACCTTAAAGTATCTTTAGTTACGCAATTTTAACCCTTCGTTAACTACAGTTTGAAAGCACTTAACGGAGGCTAACGTGGCCAGCTAACGTAGACAAATGAATTGACAAATATGACCCTGAAGTTTGGGATATTTTGCAACATTAATCTTGATGTTTCAATTTTAGCATTGTCAACCTTAAAGTTTTTTTTAGTTATGCAATATCAACCATTCGTCCACTTTTGTTTGAAAGCTCTTAAGGAAGGCTTATGTACGAAAACCAATACACCGAAATACGATAAAAACAAGACAAACCTCAAATGAGAAAGTGGACAAAAGCTAAATAATTCTATAACTTTTAATCTACATACTAATTCTTTGTAAGATGTATCATTCTCCAATGAGCTCTAGAGATACATATTATTTCGATGCTATTGTTTTGTCCATATTTAATTCACGTAAGTCTTCATTAAGAGCTCTTAAATAAAAGTGGACAGACAGTTGACAATCCATGAACAAGTGGGCTAACTTAGTTAGGGAGGTGTCCACTTGGATCCAGGACAGATCCCATGTTAGAGTCTCACTAGGGGATTTGGGGTGTTTTTTTCTTTGTTTATAGTTAAAGGGAGCGACTTATAACTCCCTTTCTTAGGAAAAAAAAAAAAGCTTGAAGGTTGAAGTTGTAAATTTTCCTAAATTTTAGGGTCAAATTTGCCAATTCATTTGTCCATATATCATGTCAGATCCACGTCAGCTCACTTTGTAAGCGTCCATTAAGAGCTTTCAAATGGAAGTTGACGGATGGTTGGCATTGCATATATAAAAATGGGAACTTCAGAGTCGACATTGTTAACATTAAAACATTCTGGTCAAAGTTGCAATGGATCCCAAATGTCAAGGTCAAATTTGTTAATTCCCCTACCCTTTTTTTTATATCGACAAAGCTTTGTACCAAGTAACACATGTGGACACAAAAGAAAGTGGTAGGCCCCATGGCTTGGACAAAATAGTGTGAAAAAGAAGCTATTTATTATGTGAACATTATATATAGAATAAAAAAATAAAATGCAACGAGAGTACTTGAGTTTTCTTTGTAAACTATGCTGGTTTTCAATATTTATTAGATAAATAGGATAGTTTCTAACTTAATTGGAGAAATGGGGTAAAGCAAAAAACGCCAGCTTAACTGGCATTTTTGGGAGGTCTGAATTTTTCTCCTTTAAAACCGCCAACTATGGTAGCGATTTTATGATTAAAAACGCCATAACGAGCAGCAATTTTAACCATAAAATCGTTATCTATAATAGCATTTTTATTTCATTTCAAAATTCACACCAAACCCACTACACACTTCATTCGAAAAGGGGAAAAATTCAAAATAGTGGACCTCCTTTTTCCTCTCGCTCTAACCACACCTCCTTCTTCCTCTCTCGCTGCATCTCTCTCCCTCCTCATCATTCTCGGTGCGGTTGTTTCGCATCATTGAAAGCATAAGCTCCGACACACTGCTTCAACTCCGACCGTGCTTTCTTTGTTGCTGGCGTCGTTTCTTTCCTCCGTCAACTCTAGCAGGTATGCAATATGAGCCCTAAATTTTGTTTTAGCAAGTAGTTGTTATGGTATATCTTTGGATTTTGCATGAAGTTTGTGGGGTTAAAGGTTTGGCAAATTTGAATGGGGTTTGTGTTATTTTGTTTGTGGGGTTCTTGGTTTGGAAATTTATGAAGCATCAAGGTGGGGTTTATCAGGATTGTGGGGAGTTTTGTTGTAATTTGTGTGTGGATTTGTGGTTATAATTCTTAACAAGTATTATCTAGCCATCATAATATACAGTGGAATCGTTGGTTTTACAATATAATAGTTAATAATTTGTGTAATTTTTTCAAAACAAACACATTTAATAGTATTACTTTGATCAAATATATTGTGAACACCCCAATCCACGACTCTTATGTGAATTTAGTTTTATACAAAACGGGCATTCTACATCAAGTCCTGAACTTGCTAGAACACTAAGAAAAGCCGAGAAGACTGATCCATGCATATAGAAGTTTATTAGGGAATCCCTGACTTTGGTCTGAGATTCAACATCCCTAAATCCAATGGAAGCCTGCCACGACCACTGTCACCACTTCATTTACTATGACGGGGGTGCGAGGCAGCTCCCTGTTAGAAACCAAGAATTCCGATTAATCTCCGTGTGACGCCCCGAAATCCCGTTTAGAGGTTTGTACCTCCGGGACTCGGTTAGCTACGGAGTCGTACGTGACGACGGTGATCAGGTGTAAAACTTAGAACTTATATAGTTGAAGATATCGAATAAAGCCATATATTTATGAAAAATTTTGGTATGTGGAGTTTGTAAATAGAGCAAACCAAAACCTGTAATGATATGAAAATGAAACCATTTATAATAAACACTCCACAGTTCCAAGGACACAAGTACAACCTCCATTACAATAATGTATATATAATACAATGCCTTGTAAGAGGCTCCAACTCATAAAACTTTACATATATAGTTTAAGAGATTAATACAATATAATATGAACATATTAAAGACTAAAACATAAGTCGTTTACCTAACGACTTTGGTGACCAGAGTCCATCAGAGCTAACTAGGATCCGTAAGCGTACTGTCCCCGCGAATACCTGCAAAACCTGGTTTGAAAAATGGGAGTGATCCAAACGGGCTCAGTGGGAAATATAAGGGTTGTATAAGAAAATAGGTTAGAAATCATGCATGCCATGCCATGTATTATAATGAAAATAGTTTATCTGCTGCTTTTCTGTAATAAACCACTTCTGGGTAGAAATGTGTATATACAAACGTAAATACATATATATATATATATAGTACATTTCTGAAGCAGCTAATGCATGGAAAACCTTTCGTGATATGTATATATATAATGTCCCCAACCCAAAGTACAAGAAAGGCAATATATGTATACAAACATCATCATACTGTATATGACACAACACCGGGACTAGATCTATCACATCAATCACATATATCATACTCATGTCTAGGATTTTCATACATCTACTATGCACAGAGATAGCCAGCAACTCGGTTTCTTCTGCCCAAGGCAGGGACCACCTACTAGGTCCACCTTGACGCTACCTCACGCAGCCACACAGGCATACGCTACTAATAATACTCACGTAGCCACCAAGGCGTACGCTACAGGTAATCACCATCTATCTAGTACGAATGGTGTGGACATCCGATATGAAATCACAGAAACCATCTCATCAAAGTATATAATATAATCAAGAATATCCAAATACAAGCTCAACATAAAGTATATAAAGTGTTTAGGCCAATACGCCTTAAAATCTGTAGTGGTATTGTTGTTCAGCTTAAACAAGATCCGCCAAGTCCGTCAATTAGTAAAAGAAACCAGAAAATCATGAGTTTGGGAGGTTTCATATGTTTTCATCAATTTGGCTCCAAGCCAAGTCTAATATAATCCAATAATATATACGAGTTCCTAATTAGCCTCCCATTATGATTTAAAGACTTTATTTATTCAAAACACATTTATGTATTTGACCAGCATATTTACGGACTGGCTAGGTAAGTAGAAAATCTCATAAATGTAGCTCATGGCTTAAAACATAACAACAATACCACCAACATATGTAACTTTGTCCAAGGTATACTTTAAATCCCATATATGACATCATATATAAGCGTATCAAAGCTTAGCGTATATAATCATATATGTACTTGAAAGTTGTATACCAAACTTTCTCATAAATCATTTCCAATTAGGGCTTTTTGTCTAAAATCCTTATTGATGTCATGCAGGATGCAAATCTATCAAAAATATCCAAAGAAATTGACCCAAGCCCCATGCATATGCAACTTTGAGTAGAAAACCTAGGTTTTGCTTGATTTGGTGTAAATATGTTATAATAAGTTGAAAAGAAGTTCAAATACTATTGTTCCCACCTATTGAGGGTTAATCCCTTGAAGAATCGCCGAAGAATTGAGCCGAAAAGGCGTAAACGCGAAAATCCCCAATTTGCTTCCAAAACCTAACTCTGGCAATTCAAGGAGGAAGAAGATGAAAGTGATGATGGAGATGATGATGATGATTTGGTTGGGGATAATAAACATAGAGTAATCTTCACAACATCCCCAAGGATAGCCCCTCAATATCTCTCTAAGAGCTCTCCAATGGTTGGGTGAAAATGAGGATGAAAGGAGAAGAAGGAATATATAAAACATCTCGCCAGCCCGATGTAGCCGACTCCCTACTGTTCATGGAGTCGACTCCATGAGGTAGTCGGCTCTCCTCATTTCCATGTAGCCGACTCCCTAGCTTGATTTCTGCCTCGTTCAGTTTTTGGTCAACAGCTCGACTTCGTACCCACTTTTGGGCATTAAGGAGTTAGAATTGGGTCTCGGCCAAAACATAAAAGTTGTATAGGGGATCAAGATGAACATGTGGCCAAAAACAGGGAATCATTTGGAGTTCAGATGAAGAAGTTATGGTCTTCCAAAGTCGGGTAAAAATTATTAATCGCGTAGGATCGAAACTTGTGATTTTCGAACCGATTTTCGTCCGAGCCACACGAAACAACTTGTGGTCATTATAACACACTTAAATATATTAATATGACTTGTTGGAGGTTTCCAAACCATTCCAACCTTTCCAGAACCCAATTTGGCCATCCGAAGCCAAATTCTGTTTTATACGCGACATGGGTCGTGGTTTGCAAGAGATAAGGAAATCGGGTGTCACACTCCGAATCAATCTCCTTGTTAAAATCGCCTTGTAAGGAGTTCACATAATCGAGCGGTCTTAAGTTGCTATCAATCCACTCCTAAGCCAAAGACCGGTCGGTCTCTTTTGCCTACCAATCGATTTTCCATGAACTTCCAAAAAACGAATTGGTTCTCTATTTTGGAACCATAGACCGATCGGTCTATCCTCAACCCCAATCGGTCTTAAGTGCTCTTCAGTCGGTCTTCATGTTATGTCAATCAATCTTCTGGGAAAACCTCAATTTTGCATAAGACCGATCAGTCTTATGGTTTCAGGATCGGGCTAATGACCAGTCCAATCGGTTTTCAAAGGACCTCAAATCGTCTTCAAATGACCTCAATTGGTCTTTAGCACCTTCCAATCGGTCTTCATAAAAGCGCATCGAATAGGAAGAGACCAATCGGTCTTTTTTGTCTCTGAATTGGTCGTTTGTCCTTACGAATTAGTCATTCGTTTAAATCGATCAGTCATCTGATAATTGGTGTACTGCGCGACATTGATAATGCCGCAGCCCCCTGCCACATGCCGGTGTCGCATGCCCATTCCATACCTTAGTGTCGTACGCTCGCCGGAGCAGATTTTCAGTATATAAATAGGATCCTAGGGATCCCATTTTGAACAAAAGGAGTAGATAGACCATTAGGGAGGTTTAGGAGAGTAGTTAGAGTAGTTTTATGAATTTTAGTAATTTAGAGTGGGAAAGAGTTCTAGAGAGAGAAAAAGCTCTAGAAAGAGAAAGTTCAAGAGAAAGAAACAAGCAATGAAGCTCATCATGGCAAGAATCTGCTATTTCTTTTTAAGCGCATCAGGTACGCATTTCTATAACATTTTTGAATTTAAATACTTCATTTCAATTACAAGTTTTAATACAGAAAATTAAATAATTTGCAAACAAATTCACTACATTAAAAACAAGTCTTTTCCATGTTTTACAAGAAAACTAAAATATGTTTTGACACGTTCTTAAAACAAAACAAACACAAAAATAGTTTTCAAACAAATGGAACTATGAGACTCTGATTTCATTCTACGAATGAATACATAGGCGCTTACAAGCTCGAGTCTGATTTCATAAACACAATTTTAAATAAGAACTTATCCGAAAGGACTATTTTTAAAACAGTTTAAACTACTTGCAAGACATCTAAAATATGAATTGAATACATGATCCATTAAGAGACCAAAATGGCGGATTGGGTGCCCAACACCTTCCCAATTCGTAACGTAGTTCCCGAACCCTAGGAAGACAAACAGTAAATAATCTCTGGTTTCAAACGTATAAAAGATAGTTTATTTTTGGATTATCTTTTATACGATCTTTTATTTTTTTCATGCAAAACAAACTGGCGACTCTAAATACGTTTTCCACAAATAATAAAATTTTAAGTAAACAAAGAGATTGGGAAGGAAGGACAAGAGGCCGTGTTCTCACAGTGGCGACTTTGCTGGGGATGTCGAGAACTAGACTCTTATAAAATGGTTCATATATTTAATTCCTATTATTTATTTGTTATGTATCCTGCAAGCCTTAGTCCTAGGATAACATAGATGCGATCTAAGTGGATACCCTGCTACCTTTATTTGCTAATTATGTGAGGAAAATCTTTTTTACAATTAAAATTATGCAAAATACCACAGTAAACCCTAAAGCATTGATCAATAACGAACCTCCATATTGTTATTTCGCACGCACTCACATCCTATCATGCATTATCGCAAGTGTGAATTTACCTTATCAACCTCGGGACCAAATTAGTGACTAGGCCACGTACTTTCGGGTCTGCACTAGCCAAAAGCGTCTGGGACGACGCTCCTTGGCCAAGTATCCTGCTGAGTTATATAAAGCGGTTTACCCTTCACGTACTCGATAGAGGTATATTAAAAGGTCCTTAAACATTCCTGCACTTTTGAGGAATATCGTAAGACTTGCCAAATAGGAGGGAGCTTTAAACTTTACCCTATTTGACCACCCTTGTATATAGGAGAGTTAGCTTAGAACACAAAGATTTTATGCATTGTTTTACTGGCTGTCAGTCGTGAGAACCTAGTGAGCAAAGGCCCTGTCAATCATACCGTAATGGTTTTGGCAGGTACGGACGGAGGCTACCCAACCTCCATCGTAAAAATTCACGGAGACTGGTAATCTTCATAATTTTCCTATCGCTGGTTCCATGAACAAATCAACCTATGAGGAGAGAACTTCCCGTGTTTTCAAAATTATTTTTTGAAAATTATTTTTTAAAATATTTTTAAAATTCAAAAGTAAATGGAACCCAAGGAATTCACGTACTTACTTTACCTCTGTATAGGGCTCTGAAGTTATCACTATACTGTCTGTTTTTGAGCTCACTTAAAGAAAATGTTTTCGTGTGGTTAAGAGTCTGTTCGATCGACGTATTTCTGGGAATCAGGCAAATATTAAGAGTTTCTTTTTTCTTTTTTTTCTGGGAAATATTCTATAGGCCTCGGGATATGTCATTTTCTCATTCAAAAGACTCATATTCAATCTGGCTTCCATTTGGCCCAAAAGAGATAGCACTGGTAGATTGATTCAACCGGATACACAGCTGATATGGAACACCAACAACCACAAACTTCAAATAGGGTCACTGGAAACTCTTTCACTGCAGTGAATTTGCCACCGGGTGCTTCCTACCAAAATCAAGGGGTGTCTCAGGAAACATTAATCAGGGAATGCCGCCAAGGCCTACTCTTGTGAATCCAATGAATACCGTATCAGGGTCCGATACTATAGCCATACCAGCCAAGGAAGATATGTACCGAATGCTCGTGGACATTAGCAAGAACCTAGCATCGCTAGTAGATGATCAACGAGCCACCAAGGCTCGGTTGGATGAGATAGACAGAGGTCAACGGGTTATGAATGAGCCAACAAGAGAGACACCGCCTGCACCACCTGTGCATGGTCAACCAGTTGTAAATGCACCAATAAGAGAGGCCCCACCTATACCACCCGCACCATAATTTGTTCACTCCGATATTCCAACTCTTATTAAACCACATACTCCACATAGGCGACCTGATAATATCAAGAATTGGCTACACTAAGAAGTCCAACTCGAAGTATCCCAATACTCTCAACAATGGCAACCATCATATTGGCCTTATCATGATCCATACTATAAGCCTATTCTACGTACGATAAGTGTACAGGGTGATGTTATTCTTCCACAAGAGGCGATTCCGAAAGAAAATAAGGTTTTAGATGAACTCAAGGAACAATTGAAAGCCTTAACCCAGAAGGTAGCTGGGGGATCAAATGACTTGACACAGCTCTAGAACTATAATCTATACCAAGAGGCCCATTATCCGGTTGGGTTTAAGATGCCTAGGATAGATAAGTTTACAAGGACAACACCACATGAGTTGCACTTGAGGTCCTATGTACGGGTGATGAAGATCTATGATGTAGGTGAGGCTGAGTTAGCTAACTCTTTTCATTTAACTTTAACCGGTCCAGCCCAAAGTTGGTTTTTGGGATTAGAAAAACATCGGCTGTAGTCATGGACCAATATTGTGAATGAATTTATTGCCCAATACGAGACGAATGAGGAATTAAAGATTACTCGCAAACATCTAGAAATGGCAAAATAGAAATATGATGAAAGTTTGAGTGAATTTGCACAAGGTGGAGGGCACTCGTTGCACAAATGGTGGAACAAATGGATGAAGAAGAACAGTTGGGAATGATCGTTAAGAATCTGAAAACAAAAATTTGAAATAAGATGGGTCACCAATTCTTTGACTGCTTCAAAGCCTTGTTGCATGTGGGAAATGAGATAGAAGAAGAATTGGCTAAGCAAGCCAAATCAAAGAAGTCAAGTGCACAAAACAAGAAAGCTTCAACCACGGCTGCAAACCAGATTTCGACATACACCCTTTTTGTTCAGAGCAATATTGATTATTCTGCCAATCCTTTCCCACAGTCACCAACATTTGCCCTTTGGAATACCGGGATTATAGTAACAATAGGGGGCTAATTGAGTTAGACTCAGGAAAATGAACTTCTCATAACTGCCAGGTATATAAGGAGCTAAAGGATGTAGGGATGATCTATCCTCTAAACCCACGACCAATACCAAATCCAGTCCCCACTAATTGGAACCTCAATGAAAGATGCGAATACCACCAAAATATGGGGCACACAACAGACAATTGAATGACTATTCGACATACTATTCAGGACCCTATCAAACCAGGAAAGATACCAGATCCGTCTCCTCTAAACCATCAGTGATTGAGAATTGGTAACCAATAGTTGAAGATTTGTAACCAGTGGTTGAGAATTTGAAAAACAGAGATTCAAGATTTGTCTTTTGTAAACATGAACTACGAAGACCTGAGCCCCATATTGGAATTTTTTTGGAATGTTTGCACATTGGGGAACGTAGGCAACCTAAGAAGTGTTTTCAGGCCCAGTCTATTCTAATAAAACAATATCAAAGAAATGGAAAAATAGTTCATTCAAATGCACAAGTCAGTTCGAGGAACGATGAGGGGTTTGTAAAGAGAAAATCCTATGGTAAGGTGTGGGGGAAAGAACGATCTTTTGTTTTAGGATTTCCCACATCTGAAACAATACAAAATATGAATCACTATCTATAATTGCTAGATATTCAGAAAGAACGATCTTTTGCATTTGCATTTGCATGGGTGGGTCAAGGGGTGAATTGCACATAAATCATGTTATATAATAACCAACATTTTCGTAAATAAAATGCACATTCATTTACAAAACGTCAACATTTTCATGAAATAAGATATAAAAATGAGCTTTAAAAAACATAACACGTAAAGGGTACGGGGGCAGTATGAATTTCTCTTAAGGTGGAAGAACCTGATGAAGATACTTGAGTTACAAGATTTCGAATGAGATTGAAACTCCGAGTGAGGATGGAAAAGAGAGGGTACAAACCACTTTAAATATGCATTGGCAAAAACGGTTCCAAATGAGATTGAAACTCCTACTAAGATTGCAATAGGGGGCAAGGACCAATCTAAGTTTGTGGGGAAAGATCCTAATGGTGATACTTTAATGGATTAACATTAAAACTCTGAATGCGATTGAAAGAAGGGGTAAAGACCATTCTAAATATGTAGTGGAGGATCCAACATACACACTTCGAGGGATTGCTATCTCCAAAGACTCGTCTTTCATCTTCGCATGGCCAATCAGCACTGGCAACAACAATTGATTCATCCCCGACTGGTGTAACTGAAGGTACATTGAATAGAGTTAGAACACATTGAGTAATTCGTGTTGAAGTGGAATAAAGATCGGTCATGCAAAGATATCCTCGGACATCATTATCTATCATCAACCTTGCAAAGTGAACAAGTTATAGTCATCAAGATACAGAGTAATCTAATCAAACCAAAACGTGTTACACGGATGAAGCTTTTCACCGAGGGTAGTTATACAGCCCGATTGATGTAACTGAAGCCTTGCAAAATGAATGAGTCGTAGTTGCGAAGGGACAGATTAATGAGATCAAACCAGAACGCGTTGCACCAATCAAACCTTTCACTGAAGGTAAACATACAACCCAACATTAAGTGGCGATTTGGAGAAGTCCCATCATTAGTTGAACTCTAAGATGGGACACATGCGTTATTTTCCTATAAAAATTTGGGGTGTTTTAAATGGGGTTTGTATTAAAATTTGAAAGTTTAACAAAGGCATTTTCATAATCAAACCGCGCAAGAAGCCACCGGATTCACCACATTGCATGCATATCTCATGTTTTCTAGCATAAACGACATATTTATCATAATTTTTTCAAAACGAAAAAATTTGAATAGAAGCGTACCCGTATACGTTGGGGAATCTTATGCACCAAAGGCTCCATTATAAGCCACGAACGATCTTCCAATAAAGTTCAACATGCTATCTGATGATATATCAATCTCCATCAGATTCGTTCGACCCTGGGGGTCCCTCAAAATCCACACATACCCATTCGTCATCATGAAGAGCACAATATGCAAAGAAACATCTATGGCTGATCATCATGGAATACATAACCAACGAAATTGCTAGAAAGTAAGTATGTGAGCAAGAAAAAGATATGCTAAGAAGAGAATGAGAAGTTTAAAAGTTCAAATGGAAAGAGATGATGCTTTTTATAGGTCGCCCATATCACTTTGTCATTTAGGCACTTGTTGTATGACAAGTTCTTTGTCAAACAAGTGGGGAGTAATCCCAAATGACAAAATCAACAAAGTTTTGACAATTTTTTTGTAAAAATTGAATCTTTGGATGTCTGAAAGACTTTTTAATTAGTTTTTGAAGATGAACAGACTGAGAATCACTTAAACACGTATGACGTAGTAAGATACAGAACCTAAAAGTTGAATTTTGAGATTTATGGTAAAGCCAAGCTCTGAAGAATGATCAGTACTAGGCACAGTTCGAATCTTGCAAAAGAGGAAAGTGTAAAAGAGGAATTGAGTACAAAAAAAAATTTAAAAAGTAGAAAAGGGGAAAATCCCGTTTGTCTAAATGAGAAGTGTGAAAAAACAGAAAGGAAAAATCAACAGGGAGAGCCGCACTAAGAGTGACAGTTGTACCAAAAGGTAAAGGGCTACGTCTTAGGTGATTAAAGCTCCTGATTAAAAATAAAAAAAAGATGAAACAGAAAAATCCAAAAGCAAAAATAATGGGTTGGATATTCTCAAAAATAAAGCAATTGAGGGGGCAATAAGGGCATAGACAAAAAGAAAACGATGTGGACCAGCACCTTCCTCTGATAAGCTAGAAGGTAACTGGAAAAGGGACCAAGATTTTCGGAAAAGCTTTATTCCCATGATCAAAGAAATAAAGCCAGAGGGTAGAGTTGAAAACTGAGTCCACCACTATGCACGAAAATCTGAGATTCAAAGGTAACCAACTCAATTTCTTGATGACAGAAGAAGAGTCAAACTAAAGATGGTAAAAGATTTTCAAAAAAGGGAAAAATACTTGAACTTTTCATATTCTCTCTAGCATACCTTTTTTTCCATAAGCGGAAGCAGACATATATGATCAACAACCAGGACTAGAGGCAATGTAAGAAGAAGCGCCAAAGAACAAAAGAAATAGGTACTGGATAGATATCCTCAAAGAAAACCTCTCGAATTCCTACACGTGAAATTAAGTCAATGGGATAATATGATTCTGAAGAAGACCCTACTGACGGAGTCAATCCTAACCCTAGACTGTGACAACAAGACGGTGCGACAGGTGCCAACCCCGCCGCTCTTGGCAGTCTTAACATGTGTCGGTAACTATGAAGTCTTATTGACAAGACATCTCACTTTTGGCAGTCGACTGTGCCAGCAAGATGAAGACCTATCGTGAGGACCTCTCACTATTGGCAGTCACTAACATGTCATACCATCTGAGGGTGGCCAGGAGTGCCATTTCTTGGAAACCGTCATATGTCGTGACTTTCCACATCACCGTATCCAAACGCACGCAGAAATATTCCTTTGCTTGCATACATGGCCATTGTAATGAATAATTTGTCATTGTACTTGCTACGTAGATGTGTCGTGTTTATACTTATAACAGGCCAGCAATGTGTAAACCCTACAATGGACGCACTAAAGGCTTAAAAGTTCTTGTCATAAATACGATAATGACCATTATACAGCTTGCTTCTACACTCGTGGATCATGCGTGGGTTGTTGTACTTAATGGCAGGCAAATATCTCAGCATAATAGCATAAGACTCTTTTCAATTGCCAAATAATTTTTCAATAGCCTTCTATTTTGCATTCCAATAGAAAATCTTGTAGCCATATTGTTCCTTGACAAATGCAACGATAACATGAATCTTAAGGGCTAGATCAACCTCAACCACGTGTTTTACTTTGCTGGCAATGAATTTGCAGTCTAAATGTTGGCGAGTTAGTTTCAAACAATCAAATGTGCATGTGTGGGGACCCTTGTACTTGGTTATCTTAAATTGCCCATCTTTCGCAACCTGATGAAGCTTGTTCTATTCTTCCCATTCATGGCTTTCAGTGTCGCTGAATTCTGTAAAACTCTCAGACTCTGAGTCCCAACCCATCTCCTCTCCAATCGCATTATCATATTCTATACCATCTTCGCACTTATACATGGCTTCGGGTATGGGTTGCGATGAATTCAAAATCTTTCTATTACTCCCACCAAATTCGAGCCTTCGTGACAGCCGCGAACTAGAAGGCAAGTTAGAAACATGAGTGCATTGTGTCGATAGTGGTGAGCTGGACAACCCAGACACAGGAATATTTTCCACAATTGGGAGCACATTATAATTCATCTCAACTTTCTCTACATACAGGTCAATTACATTCACAAAGGGAGCATTGAAAATCGTGGCCAAAGCAAACTGTAAGCTTCTGTCATCGTTAATTTCATGAAGGAAGTAACTGCAACTATTTGTGGTTACAAACAGTGGACATCTACATAAAATCTTCAAGGTGGACGGCGAGTGGTCAACATCCATAGTAGAATAAATAATTTATACTAATTCCAAGTAAGTAGTACCTTCATTTAAGACAATGCCTTTTCTATGCTGCATATTGTAACCCCAACAATGCTCTCCGTTAATAATTTGACCACCCCAATATAGAGGCATATACACTTGTCTGCTTGTCATTATTAACCTTCAACACAAATAATCAAATTCATCAGCAACTAATAATAAATAATTTCTTTAAAATAGAAAAAACAATTTTTCAAAAATAAAATATATATTATAAAACATAATTTTTGACCAAAAATTTATTCCATTACTTGATCTCATTTATTTCACCGTGCCGGATGGTACGGGTATACCTTTGTTTAATTATGAAGCACTACAATATACGATAACAAGCACATTTTTTAAAATTAATATACTTTCTCAAAAAAAAATGCGTATCTACATTCTTCAAAATAGTTAAATAATTATTCAAAAAACTAAATTGATTATCAAGCCTCGTGAAATATAATAATAAATAATTTTTTTAAAATAGTAAAACATTTTTTCATAAACAAAATTTAATTATAAAGCACCATAATATATGATAATAAAAACATTATTTAGAAAAAAATAAAATACTTTCTCAAAAAAATCAATAAATATACATACAGACATTCTGCACCTCTATATTATAAAATCACATATTGTGAACACCATATTTTGCGACCCTCGCAAGAATCCTGATATCCAAAGAAATGAACACGCATGCATGCACGAGCATTCCTAAATACACACATACTATGTACATGTAATACATGTCAAATAAAAAAGTCGAAAAGACACCCGGATGAGAAGTTACGAGAATTACAAGAAATATTGAAAGGAGAGTTACCCATTTTTGATCATCCTCAAACTTTGAGGATTGTTATACAGTACCATAATTAGAAACATATTCAAAAATTAGCTCAATCCGACGGTCGGATCTCCAAAAATTCAAAAAATCGGGAGTTTATTTTGGGTGATAAAATGGAGGCCTTCTCGAAGTTCAAATGATCTAAAGTTTGTTCAATAGATAGGTATTATTGTGGGGAAGAACATATTCAAATTTCAGCTTTGTCGGACATAGGATCATCAAGAATCAATTCGTCTATCGTGCAATTCTAGTTGAAATGTCCTTCGTAGCAAATTAAAGTCAATTGAAGGCCTTTCGGAATTCTGATCGATCTCAAATTTGGATAAAAGTTAGAAAACATTTCGAGGGAAAACATATCCAAAATTTAGGAAAATCTAACGGCTATAAGTTCACTTGTCGTACAACAAGTGAGGTTGTTGTACGCAAGTACGTTTCCTGCGCGGGAAAAACTCTTTGTAGAAATCTGAGGAGACGAGTCCTTTCTAAACTCTGATTGTCTTCAATTTTTTAAAAGGTCTATATGTATCCTATTCCCATCATACATCCAAAAATCAGCATGATCCAACAGTTAGAACTTGACTTATCGTACATACAAGTGACCTTGTCTACAACAAGTACCTTTCCTACGAGGAAACAAACTCTTCGTACTAATCAAAGCAAAAGGAGTTCTTCCCGAACTCCGATCGATCTGAAATTTTGACAAGATCTAGAAGACTTCTATTTCCAATACATATCTAAAAATAAGCATGATCCAATAGTGGGAAGGCTTCACGATAATCTCCAAGAGTCCTGGTTATAATATCTTTTCTTACTTTCCAAGCATTTTTCAACTATAAATATACCCCCCTCCATTCATATTTTTCATCAACAATCAAAGGGATTTCATGATACACACTAAGAGATCCTTACTCTCTCCCTCCAAGGGGGCTCAAGTATAATGTTCTCTCTCTTATTTTATTTATTCATCAGTTTTATAATTCATATTGTTGTCTGCATAATTTCTATCGCTTGATAGTTTTTCAAAAGTCTTTTTCAAATTGTTTTTCAAAACCAAAGGCGTATAAAAAACCCTAATCCAATTTCCAAAATGGTATTATAACTTTCTTATTTTTCCAAAATCCCGAATTAGTGGCATTTTTATACGAATGAATCAATAATCTCTATATATCCAATCTAACTCATAGATTGCAGTGTATATGTGATAAATACTCAATTATGATAACACTAGTGCCATCTACACCAGTTTAATCAATAGACTATGGTATACGATCGGTCAACTCTCATTATATTACATCGAATATAAGATTCTACATCGAATCATTTTCTGAAAAGCCCAATACTTTATAAAATCACTTGTTTCATTGCATCTATTATTATCAAACTCTCTTTTTCAAATCACACACACTTATTTTCAAAATCATAGGCGAACTAGGAAACACATCGTTTTCATCCCATTCCCAAAATCCTAGTTTTTAAAGCAAGAACTGAAAGCTGTAAAGTAATAGCAATAGCATGCAAGAACTAAATTATAATACGTGCATATCCTACTTAAGAGACCGAAATGGCGAATTGGGTGCCTAACACCTTCCCAATTCGAAACTTAATCCCCGAACCTTCGAATCAACTGATTTTCGCATACATTGTGTATAAGATGATATTTAGTCCATAAATACGTCTCTTTTACACAACCCTTTTGTTTGTTTAGTAAAAAAAATTGGCAACTCTTATTCTTTTCAAAAACAATTGCCACCCACGAGGACTCAGGCGTCGAGAACGCGGGTTCTCACAGTGGTGACTCTGCTGGGGACGTTTGAGAGGATTAATACTCTAAATAATTGTTTTTTTTTCATATTTTTTTCTTTTCCGGCCTTAATCTTAGGATAACATAGATGCGATTTAGGTGGATACCCTGATTCCCTTTTTTGTTCGTAATAATTGTTTGAGGAAAATCTTTTCATAAATAAAAATTGAAAGTACCCAAACAAACCCTAAATCGCTTATCATAATGTACTTTCATAATTGTTATTTTGCACGCACCCATTATCATCATGCATTATCGCGAGTGTGAACTTACCCTATCAACCTCGGGACCAAAGTCGTGAGTAGGCCGTGGACTTGCGGGTCTACACTAGTCAAAAGCGCATGGGGCCACTCTCCTTGGCCAAGTACCAAACTAAGGTATATTGAGTGACGAGAACACTCACGTACCCAGAATGTATATTAAAAGGTCCTTGCATGTACTCGCCCTTGGGGTATATAACAAGATCTAGCCAAATAGGAGGGAGCTTAAACCTTACCCTTTTAAACCACGCTTGTATATTAAAAGGCCTTGTCATGCATACCAACTCTTGGTTTGGCAAATACGGCCAGTGGCTGTCCAACCTCGTCCATAGAAATCCCTCACTAAAACTAGTTAGTGATAATTTCCCTATCATTACTTCCATGAAAATTAACTTTAAGAGGAGAGAACTTCCTGATTTTCCAAAATGTTTTTTTTAAAAAAAAATGAGTTGTTTTCCAAAATAAACTTTTCAAAAATTGATTTTCAAAAATTGAAAAGTTATAAGGGCACCCCGGAAATTCATATTCTTACCCTAAACCTATTTGGTGGGCTCTCAAGTTGTTGTTGTCGGTCAGTTTTCGCCTAATCATCAAAAAGTGGTTTTCGATTTTATTTTTCTGTCGAGTCAAGGTTTTTCGAGAATTATGCAACCCATGGCAAAATATTCATTTTTCGGTTAATCCTAATTTCTTTATCCCTATTCTTCGCCACACTCCGATTATCTACTACTGGCGTTGGTTGGCTAGGCTCTCAGAGATTAAACCAACCAATTCGGGAGATTAGACTCACCACCGATCATGCCTCCTCATTGTAATACCGAGCTACTACTTCATCAAATCGGGGTCGACAATACTAAGGATAATTAAGGTGAAACTTCTCATGCGGAGGATTCACCGCCTAGTCCCGTTCTCTCGCAAACTGAAGGTGGTACCTTAACCCTTGAACATTTATATCAACTAATCCATGATCTGACCCAGTTTGTAGACATCATGAAGGATCACCAAGTGGGCACCCAAGCCCATCTTGAGCCCTAATCACTGTCAGAACACCTGCTGAACCAAATCAACTAAATCCAAATCCATACCTAACCGAAAGCAACTAAACTCGAGACCTAGTAGCCCCACCTAACATTCTCTAATATATTATCCCAGTTTATGCCAACATCAACCACCCACTTCCTATGGCCCCTGCCAACATCGTTGTACCACCGGTGCAAGATCTTGAAACCGCCTAGTTGAACCCTAAACATAACCAACCCCTTCAAAACCATAATCCTTAAGCCATCCTTGATGTAGATCATAACAGCACCCCGAAGACTAGCCTCACCATCATCGTTCAAATACACTAAGGGTGTAGAGGGTATATGCACTAAAGGTGTCGACAAGAAGACCCGAACAGCTCCCTGAAGGCTAGCCTCACCATCATCGTTCACATACACTAAGGGTGTAGAAGGTATATGCACTATGGATTTCGACAAGAATACCAGGACAACTCTCTGAAGACTAGCCTCACCATCATCATTCGCATATATTGAGGGTGCCGAGGGTACATCTACTGAGGGTATCGATAAGAAGACCCGAATAGCTCTCTAAAGACTAACCTCTCCATTCATCATTCGCACTGAGGATGTTCTACCCACATCACCACGACCCTATTGTTGTCCTATCAGCAGAACCAAAAAACTCTGAAGGTAGAATCAAGTCAATCAATTGGTTTAGCAACTGAAAGCCCCCGCCTCTTTCAAGAATCAAGCCTGTCCATACCCACTCATGAAAATACAGAATATTGGTAATCCTCCTGAGATTGTGGGTATGAGCAAAAGCAGTAACTCGAATGGATTTTGATAGGCCTAAGAATCAACAAGCAAAGAGAAATGTGTCAAGATGGAAGTATGACGCAAGATCAGCAGAATCCCAAGACAAAAGCACGCTATTTCTCTTATGACTGATATCACCTTGCATTCACTCACTAATTGACCGAAAATCAATATTTGTCTTTTCACTGTTGCTATGTTCTCGAAAAATAATCGGTCTTGCATGCATACATTTACATTTAGATGATTTCGAGTAACGTAACATACTTATAAATAAAAAAACTCAAGATTCACGACCTTTTCAAAACCAACTTTTCAAAACGATGGTGCGATGATTTAAGAAGTATACGAATATCTAAAATTTAGGAAATCATAGCATAGTGCATACATATGAACAGTTGCATAAGCGTATCACACACCAGTCCAAGAACACATAAGCACTAGGCTCCACGACTTACCAGACACGCTTTGTCGTCGCATCCCAGTATGTACCTCGATGGTTAGTCACACATGTTTGTCGGAATTCAACCTTAGAGGGGCTTACTGCGGAATTAAAAACTTTTTCAAAATGTTTAAGCAATTTAACTAGCTAAACAAGTATATCAAGAAATGCAAGCAAATAATCAACCAAGAAATTAATCCCAAGAGCAATCAATAAATATAAATGCAATCAAATAAGGAGCTTGAGTTAGAAAGATTAAACCAATTTGAAGCCAAGACTTTTTGTCCTCACTGTTTTGGTTTCCTAAACCATAGTCCGCGCTCGGTTAGTTCCTCGAGAATTTTCACTAAAATCAATCTCCTTCCGAGTGAAAATCAAACATCTACAAGTGTTGTTGTCTCACACACTCTTTACAAATATTGTTTTACCACAATATTCACACAAGAATCTATCTTTTGCTAATTTGTGAGATTTACCTCTCACAAACACTAAACACGAATTTACCTTCTTGTTTTCCTATGAGATTGACCTCTCACAATTTGAATACAAATTGATTGATGATTCACACCAATGAAAAACAACTCTCAAGTGTTTGATAGATATAATTTAAAACTCACACTAAAGTTATCTTATTTAATCAAGATTTATAGCTCAATTAATTAATGATTGATCAAAACATTTCTTGAATCTTTGAATGATGAAAATAGATGAAGAATAGAGTATAGGAATGATTCAAGGTGGTCAAAATGTGTCTTAGATAGTGTATGAATAGTCCCAAAACTGATATGGCCATTTGTGAGGTTTGGTTGAAGTTTGGTACCAAAAATGGTAAAAAATAAAAAATCCAACGGTTATATTCTGGGCCATCAGTCGATTGAGCAAGGCTCATCAGTTGACTGAGTGGTCCTTAGTCGACTGAGTACAAGCCATCAGTCGACTGATGGACCAGACTGTCCATCAGGCCAAAAGGCCAAAAATTCCAATTTTTGCACTTTTGCATATAAGCTCCTAAATCAATTCTAGTGCTTTGAGGACCTTAAAAATAAGTTTATAAGAAACCTATTTTCAGAAAAACTCAAAATATGATCATTTGAATTTAATATGAATTTATTTCAAAACCGGTTTTTGTAAGAATGATGTTTTGAAATAAATTTTGATTCAAACTAATTTTGATCAATCTCAGAATGATATTTCAATATGTATGAGCTATATAAACAATCAACTAAGAAACTTTACATAAATCCTAAACTAATTTTGATCAATCTAAGAATGATATTTCAATATGTATGAGCTATATAAACAATCAACTAAGAAACTTTACATAAATCCTAAGCATTCACTCAATTATCGAATTAACGAGTCTTTGAATGTTTCGATTTGTTTCTTCAATTTGATCTTCATTTGAAGCTTTTGCCTGTGATTCTTGATCTTGATCTTCATGAATTGCATTGTGATGGGATTGATCTTCTTTGACTTGTCCAATGCTTTGTTGACTTGATCGAATATTGATTGAATGATCCTTGTCAAGTGGCATGCTTTTTTGATTTTCCAAGTAAGGAAACTATAATCTTAAACCAAGAAACATGTTAAATTACACATAATTAAATTATTGTTATTATCAAAATAAGATTAAGACCAACAAGGTCAACAACACCACCATCACACTCCCGATCATCACAGTATCATTCACCCCAGAGAGTTAAATCACATCATAATCCCATAGAGTCAAGTTTCAGCACAAGCCCTCTACAGAGGTATGATGACATGATTAGTACCCCTCTGCGGAGGCACAATGAGAAGAGCACCCCTCTGCGGATGCACGATGAGAAGAGAAGCCCTCTGCGAAGGCACGATCCAAAGCCTTTTCTACAGGCACCATTCCAAAGCTCTTTTTACAGGCATCATTCCAAAGCCCTTTCTACAGGCAAATCCAAAGCCCTTTCTACAGGTAAATTCAAAGCCCTTTCTACAGGCAATTCCAATCCTTTCTATGGGCACATACTAAAGCCCTTTCTACAGTAAATCCTAAACCCTATTCACAAACCAAAAAAGCCCCATTTGAAAAGATGTAAGAGAAAGTTAGAGAGAGAAAGATCGGAATGAGAAAATGTTGCAATTGATACGCGGGGAACAAACCCCATAAAAAGAGCTTTTGGCCTAGCATTTTCTCTTCTAAAGAAGTCTTCAAGACATGCTTCCAAAAGTTCTCGAACTGAAAATCACAAACACAGCACGATAATGTCAAATGCGAACTTGTAAAGCAAACATTCTCAAATCGCAAGGACGATGATACTCAGAAAACATGACAAAGTGAGAAGGAACAAAGTGGGTACAAGAAAAAATTAAAAGAGTAGAAAAGAAGATAAATCTCATAATGCCAAAAGAAAAGAAAAATTGAAAAAATAGAAAAAATATGGCAGTGAGAGCCACACCAAGTTTGGCAGCTAGGCTAAAAGGCCCAGGGCTACGTCTTGGGTGAGGAAGGCTGTTGACCATGCAAGAAAAAACAAATAAGCTACATCAAAAAAGCTTGCAAATAATTAAGGAAGAATAAGGGCATTGAAAAATAGAAAAAGATGCAGGCACACAAAAAATTCTCCTCTCACAAAGTAAGAAAATAATAAGCATAATCGTACCCTGGGGACATGAGAAAAATGCCACGGAAGCAAAGCAAGAGGCAAAGTCCAAAAACTCATGCATGAGGTTCGAGAATTGAGAGAACGTAACTCGATATTTTTTTAAGGAAAAAAGAAGCTAACCAAAAGTACTTGTTTTTTTTTTCAAAAAAAGATATCACACCAAAATTTTCTATCTCTAATCTCTCTATTTCTTCTCAGAGACTCTCACTCCCTTAGCAAATCATCAACTTTCAGTACCTCAACATATCATCAATCCCCCACATCTCAGCCTTGCATTATCATATCCCCAGCAGATCTCCAAGCCTTAGCCTTTATCTTAGCCAGTAGAATTCATCATATCCTCAGCAAACCATCAATCATCATATCCCCAGCATATCTCCAACCCTTAGCCTATATCTTAGCCAGTAGGAATTCTCATTTCCTCAGCAAACGATCAACCATCATATTCTCAGTAGATCACCAACCTTCCCTAACCAGAACAATGCCTCCAGCAGACCATGAATCATCATATCCCTAGTGGATCCCCAATCAAGCCAAAGCAATATCCCCAGTAGACCATCTGCTGTAAACTCTCAAACCAAAGCAATGTCTCTAGCAGACCATCAACCATCATATCCCTACCAGACCACTTGCCCTCACCATTTCAAACTAATCGAATCAGAATCGTTGACAAAATCGTCTCTACCGATGGAAGTACATCAGCACATTACTTAATCAGAATCATTGATAGAACCATCCCTACCGATAGGAGTACATTAGCTCAACACTCAATCAGAATCGTTAACAGAATCGTCCCTACCGATGGGAGTACATCAGCTCAACACCCCAATCAAATTATTGACAGAACCATCCCTATTAATTAGAGTACATCAGCTCAACACCCAAGTCAGAATCGTTGACAAAACCGTCCTTATTGATGGGAGTACATCAGCTCAACACCCCAATTAGAATCGTTGACAAAACCGTCCCTATCGATGAAAGTACATCAGCTCAACACCCCAATCAAATTATTGACAGAACCGTCCCTACCGATAGGAGTACATCAGCTCAACACCCCAATTAAAATCGTTGACAGAACCGTCCCTACCAATGGGAGTACATCAGCCTAACACCTAATCAGAATCATTGACACAATCTTCCTTACTGATGGGAGTACATCAGCTCGACACCCCAATCAGAATCGTTGACAGAACTGTCCCTACCGATGGGAGTACACCAGCTCAACACCCCAATCAGAACTGTTGACAGAACCGTTCCTACTGATGAGAGTACACCAGCTCAACACCCCAATCATAATCGTTGACAGAACCGTCCCTACCGATGGGAGTACATCAGCTCAACACCCAATCAGAATTGTTGAAAGAATCGTTTCTATATATGGAAGTATATTAGCTCAACACCCTAATCAGAATCGTTGACAAAACCATCCCTACAATGGGAGTACATCAGCTCAACACCCAAATCAAAGTCGTTGATAGAACCGTCTCTACCGATGGGAGTACATCAGCTCAACGCTCAAATCAGAATCTTTCACCGAACCATCCCTATTAGTAGGGAATACAATAGAACAAAGTCCTAGTACAAGCACTGGGCATGTTCTGAGCATACCCGAAATCACCCATCCATCTCCAAGCGGAGATAAATAACACAACATAACATCATCTACATAGCATTGTTTACAAAACATCACTTATGATTTATGCGAGTGTCACAAAATAATGTGTTCTTGTGATCGACCTAGTTTTTTTGCTTCACAAAGAACCCAGGCCGAGAGGATATGTGAACACCTCATTTTGCGACCCTCGCAAGAATCCTGATCTCTAAAGAAATGAACACGCATGAACGCACGAGTATTTCTAGATGCACATATACTATGTACATGTGATACAGGTCAAAGAAGAAAGCCGAAAAGACGCCTAGATGAGAAGTTATGAGAATTACAAGAAATTGCAGAAACCGAAAACTGTCAAAAACTCCTAGAAACTTGTGAAAGGAGATTTCCCCATTTATGATCATCATAAAACATTGAGGTTTGTTATAAACTACCATAAGGAGAAACATACTGAAAATCAGCTCGATCCGATAGTCAAATCTCCAAAAATTCAGAAAATTGGGAGTTCATTTCGGGTGATCAAATGGAGGCCTTCTCAAAGTTAAAATGATCTGAAGTTTTGTCAGTGGATAGGTATTATTTTGGGAAGAATATATTCAAAGTTCAGCTTTTTCGGACATGGGATCATCAAAAATCAATTCGTCTATTGTGCAATTCTAGTCGAAATGTCCTTCATAGCAAATTAAAGTAAATGGAGGCCTTCCCGAATTCTGATTATCTCAAATTTGGATAAAAATTAGAAAACCTTTATAGGGAAAATATATCCAAAATTCAAGAAAATCCAACGGCTAGAAGTTCACTTATCATACAACAAGTGAGGTTGTTGTACACAAGTATGTTTCCTGTGCGGGAAAAAATCTTTGTAGAAATCTGAGGAGAACAAGTCCTTTCGGAACTCCGATCATCTTAAATTTTTTTACAAGGTCTATAAGTCTCCTATTCCCAACACATATCCAAAAATTAGCATGATCCAGTGGTTAGAACTTGACTTGTCGTACAAACAAGTGACCTTGTCTACAACAAGTACCTTTCCTACACGGAAACAAACTCTTCGTACCAATCAGAGCAAAAGGAGTCCTTCCCGAACTCCGATCGATCTGAAATTTTGAAAAGATTTAGAAGACTTATATTCCCAATACATATATAAAAATAAGCATGATCCAACGATGGGAAGGATTCGTGATAAGCTCCAAGATTCTTGGTTATAATATCTTTTCTTGCTCTCTAAGCATTTTTCAACTATAAATAGACCCCCCCCCTCCATTCATATTTTTCATCAACAATCAAAGGGATTTCGTGGTACACACTAAGAGACCCTTACTCTCTCCCTCCAAGGGGGCTCAGGTATAATTTTCTCTCTCTTCTTTTATTTATTCGTCAGTTTTATAATTCATATTCTTGTCTGCATAATTTCTATCACTTGATAGCTCTTCAAAACTCTTTTTCAAATTATTTTGGAAAACCAAAGGCAAATAACAAACCCTAATCCATTTCCAAAATGGTAGTATTATTTTCTTATTTTTCCAAAATCCCGGATTAGCGGCATTATTATACGAAGGAATCAATAATCGCTATATATCCAATCTAAATCATAGATTGTGGTGTATATGTGATAAATACTCGATTATGAGAACATTAGTGCCATATATGCCAGTTTAATTAATAGACTAAAGGATATTTAGTCCATAAATATGTCTTTTTTACACAACTCTTTTGTTTGTTTAGTAAAATAAACTGGTGACTCTTATTCTTTTCAAAAAATGATTTTCAAAGTAACACGGAATCGTCACCCACGAGGACTCAGGCGACAAGAACGCGGGTTCTCACACATATATACAATATGGAAAAATTTGACATATAACCATAAATATCTACATTTTGCATACATAGATCTACATATATACAAGTAATCAAACACCATCAATCTCACACTACAAATAATCAAACACCATTAATCTCACACTACAAATAATCAAATACCAATAATCTCATACTATAAATAGTCAAACAAAATTTATTCATATTACAAATTGTTTATATGTGAAGTATAATACAAAATAAAATACCATAAATAGACACACCTTTAAAATAGAAGCGTACATAGTTTAAGTGAAAAAGAAAATGGTGGAAGTTGCAACCTTCTTAAATTTAGGTTTAAGGAGCATACCAAGGAAGGAGACGCTTATATCCTATTTCTAGATCCGGGGGAAATTTTGGACACCTTAAAAACGCCGAAAACTGTGGCAATTTTTGCATAAAAAACGCTATAATATAGGAGTGTCACCCTATAGTATCGAGGCCTTTTAAGTTAAAACCCCACACCTATGTCCCAAAGTTGGTTAAGTTGGGGATAATATCATTACTATGTGTGCAAACCAGTGGTCCCGGTCGGTGCCCTGGGCTCGATCCATGTGTCGGCGGGCACAACAATTAGTATCAGGACTCGATGGTAAATGCACGCACTTGTGAAGTAGTACCAGTAACTGGGCTCGGTGGAGTCAAGAAGAACTTGATAGAGCTTAAGGTGATAGGTCGCTACAAAAAGTGCCCCGATAGCTGGACTTGGTGAAGTCTATGGTGGAGTTAGACTCGGAGAAGTCAGGGGTGGAGTCGCTATAGCCTACGTAAACCTGGGTACTATAAAGGTGGTTGTCCAGGTTCCTTGAGTAAGGTGAAATAGGGTGTACCTCGAGATCTGCATTGACCAAAAGGTGGATGATCTTATGAATAGTGTTGAATTGTGATATACATGGACAGTCGAAAGGTGGATTCAAGGTGGACCGGTGTTAGTTCAAGGTGGACTGGTTCGATCCAAGGTGGAGATATTTTAGAATGGTTGACTCAAACCATTGATCCCATATGAAAAAATTGTATAACTCAACATGGGTATATAAGTGGGGGAGTGTCACCCCGTAGTATCAATGACTTCTAAGTTAAAACCCCACACTTATGAGCCAAAGGTGTTTAAATTAGAGAAAATTTTGTTACTATGTGCGCAGAGCGGCGGGCCTGGTTAGTGCCCTGGGCCAAGCCCTGAGTATCGATGGGCACAACATTACAAACATCACATCATTCTTTTGCCTATATTTTTGCTATCTGTGTGGAGAATTAGATGACACCATGCATTGTTTCAAAACCTGTACTGCGCCATAGGAGTAACATTACATATATTCACAATCATCATATTTGACCCGGTGATTAGTCTTGGGTTAAGTTTAGTCATCACAACCACAGTAAGGATCAGCATGGTGGATGGCATGTTGATGAAGTAAACTTTTTGTAAGAAACTTTCAGTTCCCACAGATGGCGCCGAGCTATTACGGATTATTTTCTCATACCCGAATTGGCTAAATTTTCGGGATATAGGTAGGACTTGTTTGTACGTGAGTAAAGTAAACAAATCACAATGCCAAGAATTAATGTTGTTGCGGCCTAAAAGATAGGTACATACTAGGCCTCGACAATGGGCCTAGTATGTACCTATCTTTAACCTCATTTTCTCATTTTCTCTTTGTAACCTCATTTTCTCTTTAAGATCGTCAAAAGCAATGTATATTTACTTATAACCTCACTTTCTCCCTTTAACCTTTTGTACATTTAAGATTTTAAAAAGGGTTATTTTTAAATGCACCCACTTAATTAATCTTCTGACCCACTTAAAAAAAATTTACTTTTAAATTTAACACTAAGTTACCATGCTCCAAATTTGTAAACTCACCCCAACGAACACTCCCCCTCTATTCATCACTCTTCCCATTCAACCTAAAGAACTAAACCTTCAAAAATGAGTATTTCTCTCTCCACTTTAAATTTGTCATCCAAATCGATCCTTCCTTTGAGTAAGCACCCTTACCATCATTATTAGGTGAATTAGATTAATTAATTTAGAATCTTACATAAACATATATATATATATATATATATATGTATATATATATTTTCTGTTTTCTACATTGACTCTGATGATTTTAGGTTCCTAATTTAATGTAACACGGGGTACATTAATTTCCAGATAATCCCATTTTGAAGGCGTTGGTTACTTGGTTATATATTTTCTTCAGTTTGACAATTTTTAGAGTTATTTTAGGTATTTGTAGGATTCAATTCTAGTGCATATATATTTCTGCAAAAACACGTTCAGCCAACTTTTCTTAATTCTAATGTTCTTCTTGTAACCAAACACCCAGCCAGCTTATGCTTTAGGAAAAAAAAAAAAAGCCCCTCAACTCCCCCTCTCTTCGTTCTTTCTTTTCATTCCTCCCGGCCAAGCAGAAACCTCTCTCTCAGCGAGCTCCATCAACGAAGAGCTCGTGAAACAAGAATAGAAGAACAACATATACCCTGCGGAAACATGATGAAATATCACAGACCAATCTCAAAGACCAATCAAGAGAATACCCTATTTGGCTATGACCACCCATAATTCTAGAGTTGCAAAACAGAGCTATGTTAATTTAATTGGGGATCATGAATAAACAAGAATAGAAGAACACGACCCAACTGTACATTTTTCAGTTCAGATCTATATATATATATTTGATTTTGAATCTCTGTAAATAAATATCACTTTTGGCATACCTTTTTACATTTTTCCACGTGAGCTGCATACCCAAAATTGTTATATTTAAAAATTTACACTACCAACCTGAGAAGGTCTAATAGGTTGATATTTATGACACTGGTATCCTAGCTAGTTTTTGTGCACCTCAATTAAAGGTGGATAAAAAATACTAATAAAGCTGATAATTATGATATATATATATATATCACATTTTTTAATATATAACCATATCATCAAGTGTATATAATATATATAATTCAAGAACAATTGGCATAAATATTGCAACATAATAGAAAAGAAAAAAAAAAGGAAAATTGGCAACACTGCAAAATGCTAACCATACTTGTTCTAACATCAATAACATTTAACTGAATTAATAAGGTGAAACAAAGCTATCAACGTATGTCGTCTGATACTCAAAAGTTTTTTCATTAAACCAATCACTGCAAATTCCCTGAATGGTAAAATTTTCTACCATATTTGTTTTGGGATCAATTAGAACAAACTTATGCTTCCTGGTAGCAAAACTATTGTCTTTGAAGAGCCGCGTGAAAATATTGCCTATGTAGTGCCACAAGCAGAAGAGGATTTTCCCATCTTTCATATAAGATAATGGATGAATCTTAAAATTAAAACCAAACTCTATAGCTGAGATGGTCACTGCCATCATCTTAATCCAAGAATTTTTGCCCTTTTCTTCTTCCTTCGACATCGACCACATGACAACTTCGTTATTCTTACGGCATAAATTAATAATGCAAAGTGTACCTCCTACAAGCTTAAGAGATAATTCGTCTATTTGCATATCGCAAGGCAATGGCACGTTGCTAAACTCTTCATATTTTAAATCAAAACCAACAATCATATTATTACTTGGGACCAACCAATAGATTGATCTGCCGAAAGGAGAGCCTAAATTGTAATCGGAATACTCCATTGGTTCAATTGGTTCAACTGAGTACTTATCAGATGCACCTACAACAGTTTTCCATGAATTTGATTGCATGCTAAAAATACGAGCATTTCGATTAATATGGTCAACCCTCACAAACTTGTAATCGTGAAGGGAGGAATCATACCCAAATCCAACGAGTAGGTTGCGAGGAGGATTTTCATCAGTTGGATCCGGCAGCATCTTGTAAACCCCGGTTGATGGATTCCCAAAAATTGGGTGCCTGTTTTTAAAATAGTTCTTGGCCGATCTCTTCAGTACCTCCGCACATAGCATGCCATTGCAGTAACCGAAAGTTTGAGTGATCACATAGTCTTTTAAAGAAAACCCCGGCAGGCGCACCACATCTACTTCAGACTCGAGATCTACCAAATGGAATGCGCCATTAAAAGCCTCTAACTCCGGACGAGAAAGATAGCCTATATTAACTATAGGTCCGAAGAGAATTTTTGGGTGGAAATTGCGTTGAGCTTTAATATGCATCTTGATGAACTCCGGTTGGGTTAGCGAGAGGAGCCATTGCTTGCAAACGCATCTACAACTTAACACAGACTTGACCGGGAGCCTCGTGAATATGTGGGTGATAATAATATCATGCGGCACATTGGCCATTAATGAAGGAAGCAAAACTAAACAAATCGCTCTCTTTTCAACTTCTCTGCTCGAACATACCTAATGGTTCCATTCCGAATATATTTTTATAAGAGAAGACTACAAACCCTAATTCAATATGGACAGCCGCAATCTGGTTTTACTTTTTGTAAGGTAACTTTTTGGCGAAACGGAATTTTTTTCTTTTGTCACGGCCAAATGATCAACACGATTCTTTTAGGTAGGGCTGGGATTTTAGAACCGGGAACCGGAGAACCGGTCCGGACCGAACCGATAAAACCCGGTTCGGTTCGGTTCTTGAAAAATAGGAAACTTTTGTTAACGGTTCGGTTCTTGGAGGTTGTTAACGGTTCGGTTAACGGTTCTTGATATAATTTTTTTCTAATAACCGTTAAGGAACCGTTATTAGATTTTCCTTCTAAATTGCTTAGGAACCGAACCGTTAGAACCGTTAAAGAACCGTTAGAACCGTTAAAGAACCGTTAGAACCATTAAGGAACCCTTAGAACCGTTATTTCTTTCCAATAACTATTAATATTTCGGTTTTTCCGGTTTTTTTCTTGTTAACGGTTAACCAATAAACCGGTTCTTTCCAATAACCGTTAAGGAACCGGTTTTTATCTTGTTAACGGTTAACCGATAAACCGGAAGAACCGAACCGTTAGAACCGGTTCGGTTCTTAAACCGGTTCTTCACTTTTTATAGGTAGAACCGAACCGTTAACATAGAATCGGTTAACAAAATTTTTTAAAGAACCGAACCGGTCCCAGGCCTACTTTTAGGTGATACACCTCCCAAAGTTATTTTCTCACCCCAAATACATGAATCTTATATGGATTATTAAGGGTGATTCCGTCGTAAATCCTTAGTCTGTATGAATTTACACGATAAGGATATGATATTGAGGAGACAAAAAATATTATTAGAGTATATTGGGGCTAGCAGTATTACCCAATAAAAAAAAAAGGGAATAAATTTGGGTACATAAAATTAGTAGTAGATGAAAAATTAAAACTTATACTATGAAATTTGATTGTACTAAAATAATATATATTCTACTAAAAGTACAATTTATATGATTAGTCCCTTAAAATTTAGTGCCTCATTTGTACACATTGGGTAAATAGTGAGTACACAAAATGATAAATGAAGAATGATAAAAGAACCATACGTCTCAACAAATGAAAACATAAAAGGGGACAGGTGTCAAGTACATATGAATGCTGTCATTTTTTTGGCCAACATATATCCTTAGGTAATGATTAGTAAGGCCCAAATTAATACTATATAAAGGACAATGTTGGGACCACCAATGACACACTAGAAAGAGGGAGAATTGTTTTGTGGGATTACAAAGAAAGAGTTAAAGATATCTTTTGTTTTGTCTATTTGTGTGCGTGTATAATAATAATAATAATAATAATAATAATAATAATAATAATGAAAGTACATAGCATACATATATAACTACACACGACTGTTGCAATCCTATATATATAATTAAGTGTACTTTTAGGACAAAAGTACATATCACATCTTTGCATATGTATATAATAATAAATAACTATTATGGCTAATTCATTTTAAGGTATTTTAATGGTTTACTTATAAAATAAGTAATAATAATTTATAATTTCATTAAGCTTCTAATTTATAAGTCGATATAAATTTTTTGGATCAAGAATTACGTATCAAGAAAAATTTTAAGTGCGGAAAGGTGGGAAATACATATTCTCTATTTTAAGGCTTTAGATAAAATATTATTGTATACATTTATAATTCAGCTATTAATTACTATCTACAATATTATCTTTAAAAATGATATATTGAAAAACCACTTGTATGATTTGATTTGTACCACCGCGGGATAATTGGGTGGCATGCCAAACACCAGCATTGTTTGAATTAGTTCATTATTAGTCAATCATTTGATTAGAAAGTAGAATATCGGAGCCCGGTTAGTAGAGGTTATTCGTTGACCTTAGAAGTGAAGTGCTATGTAAGAAATAGTTTCTATATTTATGATTATGTGATAAATTATTCTGAAATGCCTTTTATATTTATGTTTTATGATCTAATGATGTTTACTAACCCTTGGAATAGAAAATGAGTATTTCTCACGGGGTTTGTGAAGCTCACCCTTATCATATTTATTTTTCAGGGAACCCGTAAGATGATGGATAAATTAAGCTATAGAGTAAAGAATAATAAAATAAGAAACAAAGTAGTATTATGTTTGAGGATTATGAGTTTTCCATAAACATGTAATACAAAAATTATGTACTAAGTTTGTTGATGTAATAAATATCTCGCAATTTCATTTTTATAATATTACTAGACTTACCTTTTATCCGTATTGTATAAGAAACGTTACTTTTAGACTGGTGTTGTTACAAAGTGGTATCAGAGCTATGGTTTAATAAAAGGGGTATAAAACATACATGAATTAGTCAAAATAGTAATCATTTTTTTTAATGTTTAAGGTATTATTACTTATTTCGTTATTATATACAAATACTTACTTTTGTCAAATGTAAGTATGCAGCACTATATGAGAATGGTCATGTAGAAATACCTACACTTAAGGTCAATCAACAACAAATATAAAAGTAGATGTGTACTATAGGATGAAAGACAAAGCGCGACATGTAGAGTTTTTAGAATGATATATTGACGGGCAAAAAAAGACTGGTTACAAGGAGAATTTAATTATGAGAAAGATATTTTGAGGAAGGTCATAAGCGTTATGAAAATGAATCAAACACTGTATGAGGCTATACTTATGGAGATTAGGCAAGAGGGACCCCTTCCACTAGATGCACAATTTGTTGGGGAAAACAACGTTGAGGGAAAGCAACTGGGAATATGACCTAAGGTGCCCCAACACGATGGATCTCAAGTCTTGGTTCACTGCACCAAATACCATTTGTAAGTTCCATTTCTCCGATTCCTCTTTTTTATGTTCCATCTCATATGAACTAAGCCTTGCTTGCTTTGGTTTTCGCAGTGAAATAGAAGAGCCTTACTTGGGTAGAGTTAGAGTGGATAGAGGATGATACGAGATTCACTTTGAAGCATTCTGTAGAAACAATAGCCCCCGAAATGCTTTAGAGGTTTGGACTAGGCCCCAAACCAGTTGACATGGACCCATCCATTCTTATAGTGGACCAGCTTAATCTAACAAGGCCATTTGTGACTCTTTCTAAGGGTGCTACTTCTCATTCGAAGGCCAAACAAACACCCAAAGATGGGCCTAAGGACACGGGAGCTACTGGGGGGGTGGAAGAGGAAGAAAAAACACTTAAAAGGAGAAAGTCTAAATAACCTATAGGTTGTTCTTCGGGGGTGGTCCCCTTAAACATTGTTCCCCTTCTCTAGGTCTCCAGCATCCCTCTAACAAGTAACCCTCGTTCTACCAATCTCCCATCTCTCTCCCTTCCATTATTTTTATTGATTGACTTATCATATTCTTGGTTCTCTTTGCAGACAGACCTCTCGTGATCAACGTATAAAGGGTTTAATAGGAAGATGAATGCTCTTCCTAGGGTGCTCCTCTAACTAAGAGGTCAAAAAGGGCTGCAAGAGACGCCATAGGAGGTCAGGCCCTTCAAATTAAAACCACTGCTAACCCCACCTCCCTCTCCGAGGAAGTAAGGTCTTTTTTAACCTTAATGACCACCCCTATGGAAGAGTTGAGTGCATTGAGCCCTGAGAAGATACGGTTAGCCGGGGCCGATGAAGGTGTCAAGGATGAGGTCACTCTTACCACAATGAGGGGCTTTGCTACTGAAGGAAAGGCCATTCCTCCAGGGGGACAAGAGCAGAGTTGCTAATGAAGAGGATGAGGTGGTAAAGGTCATCCCTAAAAAGGCCCCGGCGCAAGACCACCTTCTCCGTTGGGCCCAAATAATTTGTCCCTGAAGGCACCTTCAAATATGGGTTTGGCTTCTTCGTCAAAGGTTTTACCCTACCTCCCTTCTCTTAAATAATTCTCAATCAAACCAAGGAACAATGGACTAGTTTTGTAGCCAATACTTTCGGCTTCCACATGAGTCAGGTACTAAGTCAATCTTTTGGCTTTCCTTTTGATGGTTTTCTTCCCTCCTCTTTTTTATTTCTTTTTTTTGTTTTACACTTTTTCCTTTTTCGCAAGTCATAGCAGCTTTTTACTCCACCCTACATCTAGTTGAAGAGAGCACAACCAATACTGCCCTTTCAGCTTTTCTGGAGGCCTTGGAGAAAGCCAAATCAAATTTTGTAGAGGCTGAAGAAGATAAAAGGATGATGCTCACTCAAGATGAGCAAATATTGGCCGAAACTGCATGTCTGAAGCCCAAAGTGGATGCCCTCAATGCCTTCATGGACCAGATGAAGGGTGCAACTGGAGGTAGCTCGAAAGATCGTCGAGCTAGAATGCAAGGGTAGAGAAAAGGCTAGCGGAAGCATTAAGGAGCTCTAGAGACTGTTAACAGTGAGAAGTGAAGAGCTCTTTACTGCCTACCAACACCACGAGACCACCAAGAAGTACGTGTTAGAGTTGGAGGCAGGGAACTAGAAGTTAAAGGACTCTTTGCTAGTTGTGGAAGCATGGGCGGTGGAGAATTTTTGTGCTCAGGAAGGGCCATATGTGAAGATATGTGATGCATATGTGGATGGCCTTCTCAAGTGCCAAGAGCTCTCCCTAAAACAACCTGACAATATCAAAGGGGTCGAGCTTCCATCAGACATGGGCATGACCCCCGAGCTAGAAGCAAGAATAATTAAAAAAAATGAGGGGATGCTTTTTCCATCCTCCACTTGGTTAGGGAAGAAGATCCCGACCATTTAGCCAAATGGGAGACAAGCATTCCTTCTCCATCTGGAGTTAATGATGATGTTGGAACTCAATAGGAAATATAGTGGATACATATATACCTATATGCCTTGTATAGAGCTAGGGCTTTTGTAATTAGCTCTGATTAATGAAATGAACGATTTTTGAGAATTTTGCATTATTTTCTACTTATTTTTTTTGTCTAAGTTATACTATGAGATGGAATGACTCGCTTGGTACCCCTATATCCCCATAACTTAAAAAAATTTGTAACCAGAAATAATCAAAATAAAAATTTTGGGTAAGTCTGTATAGAGTGATTTCCCCCAGATATTTAGTTAATTTTGCAAAGATATTAGATCCCATGCCCCAAAGCATACCTAACTAGTAAGACCTTTAAGTTGTTGCTACCATATGGATTACTTCACATTATTTGGTTAAGGCTAGAAGATTATTGCCCCTTGACTTACGGAATTCTTACGTAGTAAAAGTATAGCTTCAGTATTAAGTCTGCACGTTTACCTCGTAACAGGACTTTGTCAATTTATCAGGAGATTTCTGACCTGTTTGCATTGTCAGACTGACCTGCATGGTGGAAGGTTTTATAATAGGTCTTTTACTACATAAGGAATTTCTTACTTTCACTAAAGTCTACAAGAGTTGTGCCCCCTAGACTTTAGGCAAAGTTTATCAAATAATTCTAAAATGTTTATTTAGACTTTTCAGAGACAAGTGTGCCTAATGGACTATGCACTTGTTAAATTGACCTCATAATGTAAAGATTTTTGTTTCGAAATGCAAGTGTGCTTCTTGAGCTAGGCACTTACTAAACCGACATCGTAATGTGAGGGTTTTTGTGTAAAACTTCTAACAAGAAAAGGATTTTTATATATTTCTTGAACCAGTTCTGTAGGCCCATTGGACCAACAGTTGCTCATCCGGCCAGTTTCCTTTTGCATCATCGAGCCTTTTCTGCAATGGGCCCAAGAGGTTTTTATTGGCAACCTCGACCTGCCCATTAGTTTATGGATGGACTAACGAGCTGTAATGGTTCTTAATCCCATACCCTCTGCATAAGTCTCTAAAGAGATGGTAATCAAATTGCTTTCTATTGTTAATAATTAGCACATTTGGAAGGGCAAAACGGCATATAATGTTTCTCCACACAAAATTTTGGATCTTCAGCGTAGTAACTGTGGTGAGTGCTTCTACTTCGGCCCACTTAGTGAAGTAATAAATGGCAACGATGGAAAACTTGTTTTGGTCTTTACTTATGGGAAAAAGACCAACGATATTGATTCCACACTAAGAGAAAGGCCTGGGGCTACTTATGGGGGCCATCTGTTTTGTCGGGAGATACTGAAAGTTGGGAAAACGCTGGCACTTGTCTTATTTCATGGTCAGCTCCTTAGCATCTTGTACTATAGTAGGCCAAAAGTATCATTATTTTCCTACTTTTAAGGCCAAGGACCTTGCTGCAGGATGCCCCTCGCACAGACCTTCGTGGATCTAGAGCAGAGCTGCATGTGCTTGGTGAGGATGGAGACTGAGTAAAAAGGCATATTATACCCCCTTTGATACAAATTTTCTTTCATGATGATATATCTAGCAGATCTGTACTTAATCTCTTTGTTGACTTTCCTTTCTCCAGGCAAGCTCCCGCATCTGAAGAAATCCATTATTGGGTTGATCCAGCTTTTACAGACATGTACGGGAGCTGTTTCGACCTCCTTTGGTTCATTAATTGATTTCTTTTCTAAGTGCTCCACGTGGAACCCCCTAGGTGCCATAGAAGAGGCCAGTTTGGCCAGGTGGTTCGCTTTGTTGTTTTGAGCTCTAGGAACTTTGATGAATATAAATTTTTTGAATTTCTGGGCTTCCGTTTGAGCCTTGAAAGGTATGCAGACATGTGGTCCTCTCTGGCCTCGTTGTTGCCTAAGATTTGTCCTAAAATGACAGAGGAGTCATTACACACCACTACCTAGTTTACCCCCAGGTATTTGGCTATCCTCAGACCTGCCAGATGGCATCGTGCTTCGACTCATTATTAGAAGCTTTGAATAAGAACTTTAGAGCTATTTTAAAAGTGTTCCCTTTTGGAGTGAGAAACACCGGGCCTGCTCCAGAGTCTTGCTGGTTAGATGGCCCATTAGTGTGGAGAATATAGATAGGGACCTTTGGTATCAGGTGCGAGATTTTTTCGCGTTCAAGCCTTTCATATCCTTGTGGCACCAAGCAAAGATGTATAAGTTAGTCCTGAGGCATTGGGAGAGCTCTACTCTGCCTTCAGGACTAAGTTGATTACTGACTTTTAGGATTTGGTTAGGTCGAGGGGAGTCTAGGAACAGCTCCTTTAGACATTTGATTGGTTCTCCTCTTAGCTCATTTTCCTCATCCTTGGGGTCTAAAGTGTATATTTTTAGCCTCTCTACGTTGCCGATCTCGGGAGGTAACTTCGTTATAATCGTGAAGATCTCTGCACGTTTTACTTCTTTCATGGCCAAAAAGTGGCAAAATCTTGCTTCCAATTGGCTCCCCCTAACTCTCCAATGTCGTGGGGAGTTAGGTACCTCATAATCACATGGCACGTTGAGATAGCAAACCGGATTTCATTAAGGGTTCCCCTCCTCAAAATGATGTTGTAGTTTGGGGCTTGTCCAGGACCAGGAAGTCTATCAATGTCGTGACCTGTTTGGGGGTTCCCAAGGTCATTGACAGCTTTATCATTTCAAGGGACCTGGTTCGTTCTCTTAAAAATCCCACTAGGGTGTTTGATGAAAGGGTCAGGTGGTCAAGTGTGAGACCCATGGCCATAAAGGCATTATAATATAACAGGTTAGAGATCGCCCAAGTCCCTTAGAAGAATGCACCGAAAAGGGTGAGATGTAACACCCCGTAATGTAATTAGTGTAAATTAGATACATATTAATCTCGACTAAGTATTTTTTTTAAAAGTTTAAAAATCTTGATTGAGTATGGACTAAATTGTAATGTTGCAAAAGTTCGGGGTTAAAATAATAAAGTTATGAAACTTCAGGGTTAAATATCATAATTAGACTAAAGTTATATATATATTTTTTAAAAAACAACCGACCTAGCCTTGATTTAATAACAGCATCTCCATTTTCTTCCTTTCATTTTACTTTGGCCGAGAGAACAGAGAAATAAAATTTAATAGGTATGAAAGCTTACTCTTTATAAATTGGTCATCAAAATTCCGCCGAATCGAGTCGAACCTTAAGGAAAAGTTATTCTATATGTCGAGGGCTATGCAGAGGTATAATAATTTTAGAGTTGTGTCGGTCAGGGTTCGGGTATCAACTCAAATTTCAATCCTTAGGGCTAAATATTTTGAGGTAGGGGTTTAATTATTTTTAAAATCCGATAGTATTATTTTATTATATATGAATCATCATATTTTAATTGTCTTTGTTTTAAGAATTATTGTATGATGAGGATAATGATGTTTTATAATTTATTAAGCAATGAGCATGTGATTTGAAGCAAGATATGCCATTATACTTAATATAGTTGTGTTATTTGATATACATGAGATATTCCTTGGATGTATAAATGTTATATATTGATGAAATTGATTAATTGATGAATTATATATATCAAGGGACATTTATAGAGATTTGTTATAATTATATGGCATAAATTGTTTCTAATGTTTATTTGTTAGCATGTTATGCATATTGTACATCGATTTTGTGTCAACCGGATTCTTGAAAATCTTTCGGCAAGTTCGGACTATTCTTATGGCCTATCTTATGAGCATATATCTTGTTTCTATGATGCCAAAAATTTCTTATGTCTGTTATATCATTCTGGGACATGATATGATCCCATGATGGATCTGATTATGATTGTTATTGTGGCTCTTTGATGATGAAGAGAATATGTATTGACTGGTGCTTGTCGATGTGAAAATAAGTAGGGTTCGGTGCCCTTGGGTTAAAAATTCCTAAACCCCTGGGGGACAGCAATGAGGTCGGCTGTCTGAGCCAGCAGTGAGCCCGAAAATCTAGACCTCGACAAAGCACTTGTGATTATGTGATATGATCTTGATGGACATGTGGTCCAATTCTATTATGATATGATGATGATCTTTTATGGGCCGGATGATGTTATATCGTGATTATGTTCGATTTATTCTGTAGGGCGGTTAGGCTCGTTTTTATTCTTATGATTATGGTTCGGCCTAGTTTCAATATCTCTTGAGGGCATCAGGCCCATTGTTATTATCATTATTATGATTCGGTTCAGCCTTAATATTTTCTCGGTATAATGGTTGACATAAGGGAGGTAACCTGCATATGCATATGCATGCATTGTTTTATCGGTTGAGCCATGTTTTTAGTTAATTACGTTTTATACGTAATATTGCCTGCTATATCCCCCCCCTATTGAGCTGTGAGCTTACCCCATTTTATGTAAACAATTCAGGTATCCAGGAGAAGGATAAGTCAGAAGAAGCGACTAGGTCGAGAACGAAGTAGAGGACCTCTGATACCGATTCATTTTTGTTGTATATGTGTGTGTATATGGGAAGCCACGGCTAGCCTGAGTTGTTGTTTACTTTGTAATACATGTTGACATGGTGTGTATGCCTCTTGGATTACATGTATGTATATATATGTATATTACACTAATGTTTTATATTATCGCCCATATCATGAGTATCAGGGTTGTTTATTCAAGGCCATGTGATTTTCTTGGACTTATTGTTTCATTATTTATTTTATTAGACCTACTTTAGCTCATTTAAGGTAGGTTAGTAACGCTCCAGGTCTTAATTACAAATGTTATCCTCCTAATTAAGGCGGGGGTGTTACATGAAAGCCCCGATGTGCTCAACCCTGTTGCACTATGATGCACTGTCGGCAAGTCAGGTTGTTTGTGAATGCAATCCCATAATGGGCGAGAGACCAATAGTAAACTAGTACCGCAAGGGAAAGATCAAAAGGACTTTGAAACAAGAGTCAAGTGCTTGAAATTGTAGGGAGGTAAATGGATAGGGGCTAGCAATATGGTCGAATCGGATGTGGAAAAGCTAGAGCCGATCCGCCGATAGACTCAGGGCATGAACCTGTGCGGATTGGAGTGGTGGCTAAAGCCCGGGTTGTTGATATGCCCACAAAAACTCCATTGCCTCAATTGTGGTTTCGCAATGCACGACGTTACGGTGTGCCTTCAGGCTTCTGCGCGCTCTTGGCACTGGCCTATGAGCACCCTATTCAACCCATCTTGAAACATGGACTAAGGAGTCTGACATGTGTGCGAGTTAACGGGTGACTAAACCCGTGGATGCAAAGAAGCTGATTGGTGGGATCCCCCTTATGGGGTGCATCGCAAACCAAACTTAATCTTCATAGAAGGGTTCAAGTATGACATGCCTGTCGAGATACGAAAGATAGTGAACTATCCCTAAGCAGAGTGAAGCCAGAGGAAACTCTGGTAGAGGTCTATAATGATACGGATGTGTAAATCATTCGTTTGACTTGGGTATAGAGGCGAAAGACTAATCGAACCATATAGTAGTTGGTTCCCTCAAAGTTTCCCTCACGATAGCTGGAGCTTGGGTATGAGTTCTTTAGGGTAAAGCCAATTATTAGAGGCATTGAGGGCACAACGCCCTTAATATATTCTCAAACTTTAAATAAGTAAAATGGCAAAGCTGATCCGTTGAGTTGCGCCATGGAATTAAGAGCTCCAAGTGGGCCATTTTTAGTAAGAAGAAATGGTGATACTGGATGAACAGGAAACCGAGTTATGGTGCCTAATTCTGCGCTAACCTAGAACCCACAAAAGGTGTTGGTTGATTGAGATGAAAGGACGGTGGTCATAGAAGTCAAAATGCGCTAAGGAGTGTGTAACAACTCACTTGCCGAATCAACTAGACCCAAAAATGGATAGCACTTAAGCATGTGACCTATATTAAGCCGTCAGGGAAAGTGCCAGGCCCTGATGAGTAGAAGGGCACGGATATCGCAACAAAACCTTGTCTGCGAGTCCAGGAGGAGTGGTCGTCAGTGCGGATCTTGGTGGTAGTAGCAAATATTCAAATAAGAACTTTGAAGGCCGAAGAAGGGAAAGGTTCCATATGAACATCTCTTGCACATAGGTCAGTTTATAGTAAGAGACGGGGGAAGCCCGTCAGATAGAGCATTTGTGCGAGCTTCAAAATGGAATTGGGTTAAAAGTCTTGATCCGAGACGTGGTGGCTGATGGCAATGTCAGGGAGTCCAGAAATGTCGGTGGGGGCCTCGAGAAGAGTCATTTTTTCTGTTTAACAGCCTACCCACCCTGAAAACGGCTCAGCCAGAGGTAAGGTCCAGTAGTTAGAAGAGGACCTCACGTTGTGTGGTGTCAAGTGCACCCTGACGGCCTTTGAAAATCTAGAGGACTAAGTACCTCCCATGCGTAGTCATACTCATAACCGCATTTGGTCTCCAAGGTGAATAGCCTCTAGTTGATGGAACAATGTAGGCAAGGGAAGTCGTTAAAATAGATCTTTAACCTTAGGAAAAGGATTGGCTCTGAGGGCTGGGCACGAGGGTCATAGTCTCGAACATGTCGGCTATCCATGGACTACTCAAACTGCTCCCGTGACGAAAGTGGGTCACCTCCTGCTGGCCGGGTGGATGGACTGAGAATGGTTCCTTCGGGGGCCTTCCTTAGGCGTTAAATAGTCAGCTTAAAACTGGTACGAACAAGGGGGATCCGACTATTTAATTAAAATAAAGCTTTGCGATGGTCCCTGTGGATGCTAGTGCAATAGGATTTCTGCCCAGTGCTTTGATTGTCAAAGTGAAGAAATTCAACCAAGTGCGGGTAAACAGTGGGGGTAACTATAACTTTCTAAAGGTAGACAAATGCCTCGTCATCTAATTAGTGACGCGCATGAATGGATTAACAAGATTGCCAATGTCTCTCTTTACTATCAAGCGAAACCACAGGCAAAGGAACTAGTTTTTTCATTAAGTGGTATTATAAGAATGTGAGAGTTCTACTTCCCTTGGATCGAGGTCGTTGGGTTGTGCATGATGATTGCATGTTGCCTCTCAATTATAATGCATTAATGCGTGATCTTAAACCTTCACCTCGGGGTTCCCCAAAGAGTACATTGGTACGGTGCCTACGACAATGCATTTGGCCCAAGGCTTGTCCCTGTGTTGGTGTATCTAGGAGTCCGCTGGTGTAAACTATAGTTCAGTACGTCGGATAGAAGGAAACTCCACTGCCATGGCATAACTTCGAAAATACAATCGCTTGATCCAACCGACGGAGTTTCTCGTCCTTCTTCCAATTGAGGTCGTTGTAGTAAACGGCCATGCACATGCATGGGACTTTTGAAAAAACAGAGCTCTAGTGGGGGCGGGACTGGAAACAAGGGAGCTTAACAAGAACTATTATGCTTGGATCCTGGGGCGTTAGGTTGGTGCTGGCACAAAGTACGTAAAGTGCGTGAGTTATGATCGGTGTGTGCGGGTTGGACGAATCCCTACTTATGCAACGATGTCTTGCCTAACACATCTCTTCAATTGTGCCCTTAAAATCACGTCTTGCCTTGAGCGCCATCGGGTTTCCTGTGTTGCATACCTACCAGACAGAATTCTCTCATTCTATGATGCCATTTCTCTCAACATTGCTCACACGGAGTGGGGTGACACCGAGGTGCTCCCTATGATCCATGTCGTGCCATCCAAGGGTGATTCGTTCATGGCCAATTGGTCACTCCCAATCTGGTGGATATAGAACCTTGTGCTCGCACAAGGTCCTCAGCCTTTATTTATTTGCCCTTACAAAGTGTTATCGCTTCTTACGAATGACTGTCATGCCCATCTTGACCTCTCCAACGACACCGAGCGAGGAAGGATCATGTGGCGCTAACATCGAAAAGGAATGCTACCTGATTGATCCTACTAGTAATCATATGCTTGTCTCAAATATTAAGCCGTGCATGTGTAAGTATAAACTAAATCAGACTGTGAAACTATGAATGGCTCATTAAATCAGTTCTAGTTTATTTAATGGTATTTGCTGCTCGGATGACCGTAGTAATTCTAGAGCTAATACGTGCAACAAAGCCCGATTACTGGAAGGGATGCATTTATTAGATAAAAGGTCAATGTAGGCTTTGCCCGTTGCTACGATGATTCATGATAACTTGACGGATCGCACTGCCTTTGTGTTGGCGACGCATCATTCAAATTTATGCCCTATCAACTTTCAATGGTACGATAGTGGCCTGCTATAGTGGTGACAGGTGACGGAGAATTAGGGTTCGATTTCAGAAAGGGAGCCCAAGAAACGGCTACCACGTCCAAGGAAGGCAGCAGGTGTGCAAATTACCCAATCTTAACATGGGGAGGTAGTGACAATAAATAAAATACTAGGCTCTTAAAATGTGGAAACTGGAATGAGTACAATCTAAATCCCTTACCGAGGATCCATTGGAGGGCAAGTTGAGTCGGTCTTTCGGTGATGGCTGCCACTCTCTCTCTCTCTCTCTCTCTCTTCAATTATTAGGTTAGATATAATAATGAGCATGGGACTATGGGTGAAAGAGGTTGTGAAGTAGGTTGGAAGGCTAGTTCATCATTTAAAATACAAAGGTATTATAAATATATTTATAAAGTGGGTGGGCTATGTTGGGCTGATCTCTCAAATTTTGCTAGTACTCTAACTAATTTTTTATTTTTTTTGGGGGGGGGGGGGGGGGGGGGGGGTTGCAGTCCTACTGGCCCCTTGTCTATGCCCGTGGCCATGCGGATAGTTTGTGAGTGAGATAATTTAAATAAAAAAGATTGAAAAAAAAAGGTGAAGATGAAGGAGGCCGCCAGTTTGGGCCACTAGTTCATATCCAACAACAATTGTAATTTTAGATGTATTTTGTATGTGTGTCTTATAAAGTGAAAAATAAACTAAATCAAATTTTTTACTCAGACACCAAATGGGATTTATAATCTATTTGCGTACCTTATGATGTGAAAAATAGTGTCATCGTTTATAATTTTCTATAATAGTATTATCTATACTATAACGCACAAAAACATCATATCATCAAAATATCAAAATAATGGCTCACATTTGGTAACAATAAACTAGCTAAATTTTGGACCATTAGAGGAGGGAAAGCAGATGAAGAAAATGTGGTACGTAGAGTGTCAACGTGGACTTCTGTTTGGTGTTTTAAAATGGAAGTCAGCAATTCCTCGATTGGAACACTAATTGTATCTCAGGATTTAATTTGGAGCATTAGAAACTTCAAGGGAGACATTGAAAATGTCCCCAAACATCATGGATTTCCTTGCAATTTATCCTTTATATTCGATTATGCACTACGGCGATAAAGTAAACAATTGGTGGCGCAATTGTTTAAGAGGATAACTTAATAAGTTGATAAAAAAATAGCGGGTTAAGATGAAGGTATACTGATGCAAGTCTGGCTTTTATAGAGTGATAACAGATTCTCTATCTTTTACGGGTAGATTTAAATTATATATCTCAAATTCTGATAATTTGCTTCTATTTACTTCTTAGAAGAGAGATGGAGTATATTCTTTTGTTGAATGTACAAAATTAAATTTTAAATGCCAAATTTCAATATAAAGGTCCAAATTTTAGAGAAATTTTGGCAGGTGCATTTCTCCTACAAACTGGTATCTACAGATTTCTGCAAAAACGTGTTCAAGAATGGAAGAAGAACGTACACCCTGTGGAATACTGGGTTGAGTGTTTTGCAACTCTCTCTCTATCCGTTCGTTCTTTCATTCCTCCCGACCAAGTGGAACTCCCTCTCTCAGCGAGCTCCATCAATGAAGAGCTCGTCAAACAAGAATAGAAGAAAATATACCCTGCGGAAAGATGATGAAATATCACAGACCAATCGTAAAGACCAATGACGATACCCTATTTGGATTATTGGATATGATCACCCATAATTCTAGAGTTGCAAAACGGAGCTATGTTAATTTAATTGGGGATCATGAATAAACAAGAATAGAAGAACAAGACCCAACGGAACATCTTTCAGTTCAGATCACTTTTGGCAAACCTTTTTACATTTTTCCACGTGAGCTGCATGCCCAAAATTGCTATATTTAGAAATTTACACTACCACCAGGATAAGTCTAATAAGGCTGATATTTATGGCACGCGTATTTTGACTAGTTTTTGCGCACTTCAATTAAAGGTAGATAAGAAATACTAATAAGGCTGATAAATATGATATATATATATATATATTTCAGATTCTTTAATATATAACCATATCATCAAGTGTATATAATATATATAATTCAAGAACAATTGGCATAAATATTGCAACGTAATAGAAAGAGAAAAAAAAAAAAAAAAAAAAGGAAAATTGGCAACACTGCAAAATGCTAACCATATTTGTTCTAACATCAATAACATTTAACTGAATTAATAAGGTGAAACAAAACTATCAACGTATGTCGTCTGACACTGAAAAGTATACTCATTAAACAAATTAATGGAAATCCCCTGAATGGTAAAATTTTCTACCATCTTTGTTTTGGGATCAATTAGAACAAACTTAAGCTTCCTCGTAGCAAAACTATTGCCTTTGAAGAGCGGCGCGAAACTATTGCCTTCGTAGTGCCACAAGCAGAAGAGGATTTTCCCATTTTTCATATAAGACAATGGATGAATCTCAAAATAAAAACCATAATCTATATCGGAGATGGTCACTGCCATCATCTTAATCCAAGAATTTTTGCCCTTTTCTTCTTCCTTCGACGTCGACCACATGACAACCTCGTTATTCTTTTGGCATACATTAATAACACAAAGTGTACCTCCTACAAGTTCAAGAGATAATTTATCTTTTTGCATATCATGAGGCAATGGCACACTGCTAAACTCCTCTTCTTTTAAATCGAAACCAACAATCATATTACTACACTCGACCAACCAATAGATTGATCCGCCAAAAGCAGAGCCTAAATTGTAATCAGTATGCTCCCTCGGTTCAATTGAGGTCTTATCAGATACACCTACAACAGTTCTCCATGAATTTGATTGCAAACTAAAAATATGAGGATTTCGACTATATTCGTCAACCCTTACAAACTTGTAATTGTCAAGGGATGAATCATACCCAAATCCAGCGAGTAGTTTGCGACGACGATTTTCATCAATTGGCTCCGGCAGTATCTTGTAAACTCCTGTTGATGGATTCCCAAAAAGTAGGTGCCTGTTTTTAAAAGAGTATTTGGCCGATTTCTTCAGTACCTCCGCACATATCATACCATTGCAGTAACCCAAAGTTCGAGTGATGACGTAGTCCTTTAAAGAAAACCCTGGCAAGCGCACCGCATCTAGTCCAGACTCAAGATCTACCAAATAGAAGGCCCCATTAAAAGGCTCCAACACCGGATGATGAAGATATCCTAAATTAACTACAGGTCCAAAGAGAATTTTTGGATGGAAATAGCATTGAGCTTTAACATGCATCGTGATGAACTCCGATTGGGTTAGCGAGTGGAGCCATTGCTTGCAAACGCATCTACAACTTAACACAGACTTGACCGGGAGCCTCGTGAATATGTGGGTGATAAAAATATCATGCGGCACATTGGCCATGAATGAAGGAAGCAAAACTAAATCAAATCGCTCTCTTTGCATCTTCTCTGCTCGAACTTACATAATAGTTTTCATCCTGAACATTCTTATAAGAGAAGATTACAAACCCTAATATTTTCATACTACGGAGTAGTCCTACTTTTGTAAGGAAACTTTTTGCAAAAAGGGAAATTTTCTTTTGTCTGGGAGCCTACGGCCAAATTAATGACCAACATGATTCTTTTAGGTGATACGCCTCCCAAAATTATTTTTCTTACCCCAAATACATGAATCTTGTATGAAATTATTATGGGTGATTCCACGGTAAATCCGTTGTTTGTATAGAGAGGGAGACGGGCTTAAACTATTAAAAAAAATTCGTAACATAGATTAATATTGGTGATTCCGTCGTAAATCTTTAGATTGTATGAATTTAGACGACAATGATATGGTAAAAAAAAAATTGGATCAAAACTTTTTTCTTGTCAATCCAAATTTTAACGGACAAAAAAATGCCCCAGAAGCATTATTTTCAAATTTCTTAATTTAAAATATAATAAGGCTACATTCATCTACTTTCTAATAAAACAAAAACACTTCATCATCTTTTCCTATACAAAAATAAGAAACTTGATCTTCCTTTAAAAATATTTGCGGTTAAACTCATAAATTTCATTGCGAATCATATTTTTGCAGTCGAAATTGAAAATTTCACAAGAAATTTTCTTGCTAGTATGTAGTGAAATTTGTAAATTTCATTTCAAGGTCGCAGCGAAACTGTTATACAGATATTTTTTGAAATTAATTTTTTTAAAAATAAATTGTTATACAGATATTTTGATGTTGCCTAATGAAGATAAAAAAGAAATGTAAATTAAAAAACAACAGACATTGTACTTAGCAAGTTAGTGAACAATTCATTTAGAAAACAATTTGAATATACTTTGCATTGTGGTGCAACTCGTAGTAACGGAGCATTTATACGTAGCATATGCTCTTACATGATATAAAGAATCCAAAAAAATAACAAATTGCTCCCTCCATCCATCCCTAATTAAGAATCCAAGTTTGAAAACAAAACTTGTTTTCATGAATTTTGGTACATTAATATTGTTCCGAAAAGAAAAGCGGACTCTTATTATTGGATACATAAAGTATATGCAAATAGAATGTGATGTCTTAACTGTTATGCCCTCACTTTTGAATTCCTACCTTGAGTGCACCACTATGAGAGTTATAACTACGAAACAAAGGTTACAAATTACAATCAAGTAAAATTAATTAAATTTCAGTTATCGAAGGTTGCAAATTACAATCAAACAAAGGTTGCTTGTGGTTCTTCTCACAGACAATATGGCCTGAAATTTCCCATTTATTGGGTGATTTTTTTTAATCATACTACTATTTCACACGTATAATAAGTATCTTATATTTAATCTGTTATATCATGCACCAAGTAAACCATTGTGGATGCTCTTAGGTATTTACCTGAGAGCTATACCCAAAAGAAAATTTCCTTTGGAATCTAAACCAAATTGAGCAAAACTTTTCCAATTTACCACAAAGTAAAAAATAAATTAATTCATTAATTAAAAATAGGTTAATAATAGCCTCAATCTAGAGTTATTAAAAAATTGCCCCTTTCATGTTTATCCATTTTTGCACTTTCATCCATGAAGTTCATTTTGCATAACACCCGTCCTTAAAGTTTACTTCCATTTTCACTTTAGTCTGAAACTCCACTCGTTGTTAAATTTTTGGATGTAAAATACCATATATGTTGCATGTGGGCATTGTAGAGAAGTAAAACGGTCAAGACACTATAATGCTCCAGTTCCCAACTCATTTTGCCCTAATTAGAGCCTTCAATGGAACGGAAATACTTTAATTTGTTCATTTTTTTCTCTTTGTTGTTTTCAATTCCACGCTTTGATTTTGCACTAATTTGGTCTTGATATAAACATATATGAGAGTATTATAGTGGCTTATCCATTTATCCCGCTATGGTGCCCACGTGCAAAGCACATGTTCTTTTATGTCCAAAAACTTAACAGTGTGTGGAGTTTCGAACTAATGTGAAAACAAAAACAAACTTTAAGAATGAACATTATGCAAAATGAACTTCGTGGATGAAAGTGCCAAAGCGGGTAAACTTTAAGAGGTAAATTATTAATAACTCCCTCAATCTATCTTGACATCCCTATAAATGAATAGATCATGCTAAATGAAGTTATACGCATATGCATAGTCTGTAACACACTCACCTATGCAACTTTCTTTTTGGTACATTTTCAAAAGAAAATAACATGTCCTATATATAGGCAAAATATTTTTCTTATCCATAAACAAAGTAACCCATCCTTTTTTTTCTCAAAAGACATTGTGGTTATATGAACTTTGAAGAAAAAAAATTCTATAAAAACAAATACAAAAAAGAAAGCCGAAAAAATGAAAAAAATATAAGTAATCATACCTTACGTGTCACCAATTAGGGATAGACTTGTTGCGGGCCCCCCTCCTAGATTTTTTCGATATGGTGTTAGCTATGTAGATAATTCTTAAGAGACAAGTAAATGACCCTTCTAAACTTGTTTATTTACAAGTCTACCATTCTTTAGTTGCCTCTGTATATATATAACAACTAAATGCCATTCTTAAACTTACTTATTTACAAGCAAACCATCCTATATATAACATTTAATTAGGTTTATCGATTGAAAGCAATGAAATCGAGCCGTCAAAGTGCAACCGCGGATTCACATTGTCATCAATGACACAAAGAGCATCTTAATATTTAAATGTGAGAGACATTGGAATTTGTGCTTTTTTATATAATTATGCATTTAACCAGGTAATTTAACTTTTGTCCTTTTCTCCATTTTTCATCTTTTCTTCATACCAAGTCATTAATTGTTATGTCATTCTATGCCAAAAAAATTATTTTTTTATTATTTAAATCATCAAGAGTATACTACAACATATTATATTTCACATATATACTACTGATTATGTGTGGTTGTGTAGAATAATAGATATTAATTAATTCCTTCTGAAGATTGAGCTAGAAACTGTTTTGTAATATGCCAATGTTAATAAAAAAATAATTAATGAATTTTTCTTCTTTATTTAAATTTATTGCATTGTATAATTAAAATTACTTATACTTTGAGGTTATCATGAATCAGTTCCAAACTATAAAAACTCACTGAGAACAGTTATTGATAAAGCAAATTAATTTGCTCCGCCAATTACAATCTGACACGTGGCCTCATACATTAGCAACACACTCCTTTACAACAAGTGGGGCTCGAGTGCTCTGCTTGGGTGCCACCCGGAGGTCAGAGCTCCAAAGAATGTGGGTATCCGACTTAAAGGTTTATCTTCACGCTACATTTTACGGAGCTCGAAAGCTGGCCAACCACCATATCAAAAAAGCTGCAGGCAACATGGGCGATTGCTACCAACTACACCAACGTTGCAGAACCTCCCTCAACTTCATTAAATGCATACAAACTGCATTTAATGCACTGAAATCCATGGAAAAGCAAGGTCAGAGTCAGTGGTGTCTAGGGATGGCCTCAGACTTGCTCTAAGGACTCCTCTACACATTTTCTCTATGTCATATATATATGAGTGGCATTTACTTCTACCAACAGCCAAGAACAACCAAACATTCAAGTAATAAACAGTCAACAACTGAGAAAGATTAAAGCAGCCAAGCTTTAATCACAAGAAAGAGAGAGATATATAGTTAAAAGGCCCACGACAAGAGCTCCTACAGTAGAGGGTCTAGCCTAACAATTTGACTGCATGGTCGAAATCAACCTTTTCTAGTTTTTCACACCAACAGTTTGGCACCGTCCGTGAGAAAGACATTTTTTTTCAAGTCACATTTCTTTCAAAAAAGCTAAACACACCAAAACTCACTGTGTCTTTTTCAGGACAAACTCAATCAGGCCCTTTTATGTCACTGAGGGAACAACAAGCCGCTCTTCAAGTCCGGATTGATAGGCTTATGGCTCAAAGAGAAACTCCCCTGGCCAGCTCGAGAGACAGGTCAGATTCGGTCTCTTCTCACCTAGTTCCTGCACAAGTTCCATCCATACAAAGGCTTGGGGACCATCGTAGAGAATCTAGGGGTAGTTATAGCAGAACCAATGAGTTTGAAGCTGCTTAATCCAGCTCTAAGCGAGAGTCCTCCTTTGAATAAACTTCATCCAGACTTCCCCCACCACTAGCAAGAAACCCACAAGTGAATGTGGTTCGCGAAGGACGCTCTGAGAGAGCTTCTCGACTTCAAAGACAAAATAGAGGAGCTTGAACTCCTCTTCCTTTAGTTCAAGAACCTGAACAGGAAGAAGATGCCAGACCTCGAGGGTCCATATTTGACAGGATATCCTACAAGGGATTCGTGGAAGAGGTGGATAAAAGGCTCAGGTTCGAGATAAGGGCTCAGCTGGCCGAAATAATGAAAACAATGGGCCACCTCAGAGGGAGCTTGGCTGCATCTCTGGTAAAGGACTCCTGAACTCCATTTGCGAAGCACATTCAGAGTTGCCAAGTTCTAGAGAAATACAAACTCCCAACATTGGAATCGTATGATGGCACTACGGATCCTGTAGACCACTGGCAGTAATACAGGAATACAATGGGGCTCCAGAATGTCCTAGATGGCATTATATGCAAGGCTTTTATCATAATTCTCAAAGGCGCATCACGAATGTGGTTTAACAGTTGACTGTCCTCGGCAACAGTGCCAAAAAGGATTAAGTACACCTAGAAAGAGCAAGTTATTACACCCAAACACAGGCAGCCAAGTTATAGTATACTTAGTCAGATCCAATGTCGAACCATAGGGAAGGCAAGTAATTTATTTCTCTAGTTATCTTTCTCAAAAGAAAGAAGGGGAAAAAATAAAAGATGATAGACTTGGGGAATAAAAAAGGAAATTGAAACTAAATTAAAATGACTAACTAACTAAACTAAAGGAAAATCTAATCTTAAGGCGCAAAAGTAAAGAAAATTCACAAGCGCAAGTTATCTACCAAAAGTGTTTCTTAAATGCACTAAAGGAGCATGCGAATAAACTAAAAATAAATAAAACATCGCAGTACTTAAATAAAATAGAATATTAAATGGAATTAAATCGATGGAAAAAAAGCGTTAGGGGTATCCGTAGTTAGGGAATATGAAACTAGTCCAATCGGGTAATCCAAATCTAAGTTTAAACAAGATTTCTCTTTAAGATTCAGCTCCTAGACTCTCCTACCACCCACTTATATTACTAATACAAGTATATAATAGCCCATGTATGACAAAAACTATAGAAACTAGATTTGAGCAATAGAATTCGACGGTGAAATTTTTGTCTTTAAAAAAGCATAATTTAAAACATAGTATTGATAGTGCGTGACAAAAATAATCCATGTTGCTTAAAATTCTCAAAAATAAGTATCCTAACACTCCTATAAGATTTGAATAGGTTTGAACTTGATTCAAAGCAAATCTGACTTAAAAATCTTGCCAAACGTCAAAACTGGCACTTTCTCGGTACTTATGTGAATATATACCAAAATAGCACCAAATTAGAAAATTTACTTAAGAAACTAACACAAATAATTATAGGATAAATACCTACCTCAAATTATCCATGTTAAGTTTTTGGTGCAAAAATCTGTGAATTTACTTTTTACGGTTCTTAATCAAATAAAACTTTTGATTTGACTTATAGAACCATGTTTTTAAAGTATGAAAAGATAATAAAATACTCATTCATTCAATAGGTGATCTATAACAAATGAAAAATAATATTCAAACCTAGATTGGATTATATTCAAAGATTAATTACACATCTTTCACTATGGACTCCTAACTAAATATTTAGCTAGCCATAATCAAAGAAAACATGCAAATAATCTTAAAAATTTTGGAAAACAGTAATCAAATGCCTAATAATATAAAAAATCAAATTTGAAAATGTTTGGCTTTGGAATTTTGCAATTCAGATTTAAAACGAAGATTTTACGGTAAAAACGGTAAATAAACTCAAAAGAGACAAAAACCAAATGAAATAGACCCAAACCCAAATAATTCTAGAAAATCGTATTCTTAATGATCAAGGATGAATCACACATGAATAGAATAAAAAAACTATAAACTAATTGAATATTAAACGAGAATCAAGAATATATTGATGAAAAATCGACAAATCGATAAAACATATCTATAAAACCTTGAACCAGTCCCAAAAATGTGGGTTTAATATTGATTCCAGTATATAAATGATCTTAACAAATAATTTATGAATGGCAAAGCAAATAAACAACTAAAAGCAATCGAATTGAAAGAAAATATATAATTAGGGATTACTTGATATGCGATTAAAACTTGAATTAAAAATTGTTTCAATGATGGATTGAATGTTGATTACAGCAAAGTTACAACCTCAAAATATCATAAACTAACTAATCTAACAATTTTTTAAGGAATTGAATAATAAAACTCTCAAGTTCGATCGTTAGACGCAACAAAAAAACTTCAAAAAAGTTACGGTGCTCTCAACTTCTCTGTAAATCGTTTCTAAATAATCCTTGAAGAAATGGGTCAAAACAGAGCTTAAAATTGAATAACCTTTTTTTTATATCTTCTTCTTTTGCTCATAACTTTCTGCTCCGAACTTTGATTGATGCGCCGTTTTCACCTACTTGTAGGTAATTCAAATATATAAAACTTTTATTTCTTGATATTTCTTTAAATTCTTAATGGATTAAAACTTTGATCATCTACAACTTCGGGCTTCTTACGACAAGTCTCGGTTTTCTTCATAAACTTCAGGAATCAATTCAGTTGAACTTATTTTCTCTTTGAATCACCCTTGGACACTTGAATTCACTTCATTCATACTTGGAGAATTTTTTATTCTCTTCTCCTAGTACTTTTGGGGTAGTTTGCGAAGTTTTCTTCACCTCGGACCTCGAAATGAATATTGACTTCTTCTTCGAGCCTTCTTCTTTCACTTTTTTGCATTCAACCTTATTTCTTGCATCCAAACTCTATTACTTAACCACTTTAAGACTATAAAATGGCTTAGTAACACAGGAATACAATGCAGTGTCTTTTTTTCATGCTTAAACTGAATTTACATACAATTTTCGATCTTAGATAGTAACTAGAAGCTAATTGAGCCTTTTTTAAGAAATTAAAAATGAAATTTGTGGGATCAATCAACTCCCCCAACTAACATATTGCTAGTCCCTAGCAATGGAGTGGTAAAATACAGATATATCTAAAAACAAACACAAAAAAGAAAGAAAGAAAAACACAATCCTAAACTAAGCAATTGCATTAAGCGCATGCTATAAGTCTTTAAACCCCTAGGTTTCCCATTGTAAGGATTAAAATTCCTAATTGTAGTTCAAGTCTTATCCCAAAGTCACCTAGCATGCGTAAACTCTCTCTAAAATGGCTCAGCAAAGACTTAAACTGACTTAGTGATACATTAACAAGAGATATACTAGGGAAATAACAATTTTATTATAATTCCAACTATGGAAAAAGTTAGATCAACAGTCTTTGGTATGAACCTTGAAAGGGGAGGCGGTCCTGATGGTTTTAGAGGTGTCTTCTATAGTTCGTGTTGGGATATTATTAAGGCTAATTTGACTGATGCCGTGCAAGCATTTTTATTGAGGTAGTTGTCTTCCTAAAATGGAGTAGTGCTATGATAGTTACTATTCCAAAAGTTAGTTGTCCAAAAACTTTTGGGGATCTTCGGCCATTTAGTCTTTGTAATTATTGTGCAAAAGGTTATTTCTAAGGTACTAACTGATAAAATGGTGGTGCTCATTTTACCCGGTATTATCAGCTCCGAGCAAAGTGGATTTGTAAAGGGAAGGAATATAACTGAAAATATTTGGTTAGCTCATGAAATGCTTCAAAGACATGATACTAAGGTTCGGGGTAGTAATGTTATGTTGGAATTAGATATGGAAAATGTGTATGGCCGTATATTGTGCCAATTCATTCTTCATACTTTACAGCTTTTGGCTTTGATGAGAGATTGGTGGATATCATGTGGCATTTATTATCTAATGGTTGGTATTCTCTTATTATTTGTAATATCTCGTCCATTTATTTCTCTGTGGTTGCCTTTGTTTGGTCGCTTATTTCACCTCAGATGGTGAAATCTCAATTTATGGAGTTTTGTAGTGCTCTGGCACCTTGCATCAGTCGTATTAGTCTACTTACACTCGTGCGAGTGATTTTTTAGTGATTCGAGTGGTCCGAATCGATTTCAGGTTATAAATGGTATGTTTCGGTCTTACGTGATTATTGGTTTTTAGCCAACTTTGGAGCTACTTAACTGTTTTGCCTCTTATCCGATTTAGTCTCCATCTAAGCCTTTGTTTAGGTTTCATACCATTCTACAACTTTTGTGTTTTGACCGAAAGCTAATTCTCACTCCTCATTGGTCAAAACAGCGTCCAAAGCGGGCCAATTGGTAAAATCTGGTCATTCAATAGTGCTTCGGTAGAACGCTATATTCAGAACACTTTTGGGAATTATTCATCCAGAATTTGGGGAGACTTCCTCTTAGGAAGTTATAGATATTTCAATTAGCTTTCTGTAAACATAAAGATCACCACAATCCGAGTTCTAAGTAAGGAGTTATGACCAAAATACCAACAGTGGTTAGTACCGTAAAACAAGCTTTGGTTGAGAGCTCCCAAGATCAATCTTGGAGCCCTGGAGATGAATTTTCTAGAGTTTTGACTCAAATTTTATACACCCAACCATTATTTTTTCCTCATTTCGACCCATACACTCCCTCAACACCTCAAGAGAGTTTTAGAGAGAAAGATGAGATTTGTGAGGTATCTTGTTGAATTTGTCATATTGATCCAAGGATTACACCCACACAAACACTATTCATCATCTTCTTCTTCAATCCTGCATTGAAGCTCAAAGAGCATGGGGTCCAGCCACTAATTCTCCTCCATGGAGTTTCAAGCTTGGTTCAAAGCATCACATGAGGCGAGAACAATAATACTTAACTTGTTTTCTTAACTATTATGTGTTGCATTTAGTGTTAGATAGAAATGGGGGGGTTTTCCACTTGCACTTGATTTTGGGTTGTTTGACCTTGGATAAATGGTGGCTAATTGCTAGCTAATGCTTAAGTAACATGATTAGAGAAAGCAATACACATATTTAGTCGTAATCATAAGTGTGGACACAAAACCCCCATGAGACGTATACTAGTCTTCGCTAACTTTTGAGATACATATGTAAATGAAGTTTTTTGGCCATAAGATTTGATTATTGATATTACGATAAGGCTAAAGAAATGAACTTCATTGTTCATGCCATGTGAATGACATGTTTAACTCCTTATAATGATTTCTACATGTGTGATGGATTATGTGAGCTTGTGATTCATATATAAATATATATCAATGATGAATGGATATATTGATGTTGATGCAATCACGCGTGCTATAATGATATTGATAATGATGTTAGGACATCTATGTTGTACATGTATGTTCTTGATTGATGTTTTGGCCAATTATCTATGTGGGCATTGATTGTAAGGTTGTAGCCCCACCATGGAGGGTCATAGCCCTTCCATATGATTGGGTTGTAACTGCTATGTTTAAATACTGATACTAATTATGGATTGAAGCCCCAATTGATTTAAGGTTGGAGCCCTATACAATGTAATTGGTTGTGATTCTATTTGTGTAGTTTTTTTATATACTTGTAATTTTCATAATAATAAGGCTAGGGGCACCGGGCTATAAATGCCAGGCCTGGGGTACCAGGATATAAATACCAATGTATGCGTATACATATGCACCATATTAAGGCCGGGGGTACCGGAATATAAATACCAGGCCGGAGCTGCCGGGATATAAATACCAAGCCGGGAGTACCGGTATTAGTTATAGCTGTAGTGGATCCACCCAAAGCGAATAAGGGAAAGGGCTACCCTGTACGCTGGAGTGGTAGCCGCCTGTTATATTATCATATTGATGTACATTGCCTTCCTGCGAATGAGTTTCGTAGTCCTGCATTTTATAGCTTCCCTGGCTTACGGATTAGATCATGTGGCTCTGTCAATGGGACTATGTATTCTGAGAAGTAGTAGCCCTACACTTAGGTAAAACATCCTAAGGTAGTTCCGTCCTTGGAGGAGCTTGCCTGTACGGATGTCTTCTTGTTAACTATTTGGAGCGTAGTCCCTAGGAAAATGTCTTGCGCGGGTTCAACTCCAAATGAATTACAAGATAAGACCAGTCCCTGGGTAGTTCACTCACTTAGAGGAGACATGATTAGTTTGGAGCTTGGGGTCCTTCAGGAACCAATGCTCTAAGCCTAATGACCGCATGGTGTAAGCTTGAGGCTTTATGCAAAACATATAATTGATTGATATTTAATTATTTATTACTGTTATGGTTGTTGTATCATATCTCTTGTTGTTATTACATTCACTCATCATGTGATTATGCCAGACTTATTTAGCAGCTAGCGTTGCATGTGCAAGTTAACGAGTGAAAAATGGATAATATTAATAACCACTGGCATTATATATGGTATATGCGCAAATCTGTACATGATACGAAATGGGATCCTTAGTGGGAAAACTTCTAGCTAGCCAAGTACGGAATACATGATAAACTATAATATCTATGGAAATACTAATACTTGGCTTGGTGTTATTGACGATAAATCTTGTATTTATGAACTAGATGTGGAATAGTTCGAGATATGAAATCCACAGTGTAAATTACATCGTGGGATGTGAGCATACTTAGCATGACGAACTGTATAAATTAGTGACCGGTAAGGTAAAAATATGTCCGCTAACCCCAAGAGTGACGAGAAATCTTATAGTGACACATTTATGGAATTTAGGGGTTAATATGGCTAGCTAAGTGAGTTAGCTTTCGGTGTCTAGGATTGGTATCCTAGTGGGGTTCGGCATGCATGTATGCGGTTGCATTGCACTATTTGCATTATTAAAAAGTAGGTATTATATTTTATTACAAGGCACGCGCATGTGTGATGGCAAGGTGTACTTTCTAAAAAAACTTATGTTAGTTCCCACTGAGCCTGATTTTGGCTCACTCCCGCTTTCAAACAGTTTTGCAGGTAAGATTTCGAGATGGCACATGATTCTCCGTTCTAGATGCCTCTGAAGTACCGACTATTTCTAGTCCTTACGATAAGGACTGAGTTGTATGTAAATTGGATTAAGTGCAAATGTATTTGTGTACGGACTTTTAAAACAAAGAACTAGACTTTAGATTTGATGTATTCTATACTTCAAGTGGAACTTTGATAAAATGTTTTATATGTGGAGTAGTTTTACATTGTGATTGAATGAGAAAAGTTTGCATGAAATTAGTATTACTATTCACAGGTTGGTTTATTGAGAAAACATACTCCACATGCCGGAATTTTCTAAAACTAAGCTTTAATGATAATGTGGTTTCAACCGCGGTATTATAAGAAAAGTTTTTAAAAGTGCTGATTTTATAATTTAAACTCTCCGTCACGTTATTAATGGTTAGCTGGAGGCATTTTTTAAATCTTTTAGAGGTGTTGAACAAAGGGATCTGTGGAGCTGTTGCTCCTTGAAGATGAAAAGAACTTTAGGCCACGTAGGTATATACTTACGTCACCAAAGTACCCAGTCAAACCCTAGTTGACCATCACTTAAAAGTGTCGGTGGTCAAAGGGCTTTAGGCGACGTAGGTTGTTTCCTTTGTTGCCTAAGGCTTTCTTAGATGACGTAGGTGATACTTACGTCACCTAGTTTTCTCCTAGGGGATGTATTATTGTCCTCTGTCGCGTAAGAAAACCTAATGCCACATATGTGTTTCTACGTCGTCTATGTATATCGTAGGCAATGAAATCAATTGACTACATCGCCCAAACCCCCCACTGGTGTGGTGTTTCTCATTGATACCACTGTGCAGTAAGCTGGGCAATATTATGTAATAGCAAAGCTAATTGTCTTAGTGTAGAGTTATAGAATTAATTAGGGTTTCCAATCATATTTTATACAAGTTGAAAAAGTGCACGCCTAATCAATACAAAAATAAATAACTCACCTTATATAACCAGATTTTGCGATGAGACGGTTTAACTGGATTTATGCAAAAATATTTTTCTGTAATTCTCAAGTTATTTTATAATTTTTCGGTGTTTATAGATACCTTGTAACCCTCCAACCCAAAAAAAAATTAATTGAAAAACAATGGAGTACAAGAGTTTGGCGGTATTGTACATAGGATTTACAAGTTTTAGAATCGTACCTGGTGTTTGACTAGTTAAGAAACAAATACATATAAAAGTAATTAAGGCTTGCAAAGATGGAAAAGGAAAATAAATTTAGCTAGTTTATGTGAAAAGATAGAAAATAAGGTGAGAGATGTTACTCATTTTATGAGAATATATCCTCCATCCTTCAATGTTTTTGGTGGAAAATTTTTACTGACCACCAAGCAAAGAAAATTTCTTCATGGAAAAACTTAAAAATCAAGAGGATATCACCTCTATCACTCAACTTATTTTCCATCTTTTCACCAAAACTAACTAAATTTATTTTCCTTTTCTACCTTACAATCAAACAGAGCCTAAAGATATAAAAAAGGATTTCCTTGAAACAAATTAAAGATTGTGCATATATCTTCTGGCAGTTTTGAATTTAAATTCCTTTTTCTTATGTGTCACTTAACCATCTCAAGAGGATTTGGATGAGCTTAGATAAAGGTTTCTTCATTGTGCTTTTGGTCCGCTGTAGGGTGATGATATCGAGGGAGCTCGATCAAATGCATTTACTTGGCCATTTACTTTTTCTCTCCCTCAAGTATGTACCGATCACAATACAAATTTTCTAATTAACCTCCATTATTGGACCCAGGAGTAGTTAATGAGTTCAAAATTTCGACTAACTGAGTCTGATGACTTCAAAATTTCGATTAACTGAGTCTGAGTTTCGTTTGGTTCAAGATTTAAACCATTCTGGGAATACTAAATTCCATTCTGAAATGATTCTCGCGTTTGTTTCAAGTTTTAAGTCCGGAATAAATGATTTCAGGAACAAACCTTTCGCCTCAAGTTCTCCCATTTAAATCATAAAGAATAACACATTACCAATGGACATCTTTTTTAATTTTTCATGTTAGGACTAAAATAATTATCTTCCTTATGAATAAATAATTCTTTTTCCATTCGTGTATGAAAATATTGTTTGGAACTTTTTTTTAGTTACTCTGCTGCACAAAAATGAAAAAAGAAATTGAAACTTTTTTCTTTTCTTTTTTCCTGTTGTAATTTTTTTTTAATTATAAAAACTGTAATTTTTGTAGGATAGTTATTAGCTAGGCATGTGTAATTTTTGTAATTTATTATAGTGATTGTCTCTTTTGAAAAATTAGTAGGAGATGCATGTCTTCTCATCTTATAAAAAGAAGGGTATTTTTGTAATTGATACTTTATTTCATTTATATTCCCGGTTGAACCAAACATCAGCATGTCATCCTAGATGCTAGGAAAAAAAAATTCAGGAATCAAGTATACCCATTTCATGCCCATTCCATTCCCAAAACTCGAACCAAACGAGCCCTTAAGGCTCCGTTTGATAGCAACATAGAAAATGAAAAGAAAAATAATTAATTTATGTGAGAAGATGGAAAATAAGTTGAAGGATGTGATGAGACTAACTCTTGCTTTTTGCTTTTTTCCATGATAAAATTTTCTTTAGGTGATGATGGAGAAAATATTTCCACAAAATATTAGAGGATGGATGACATATACTCACAATAATGCAAAAATGAATGTGAGATGGAGAGTATCTCACCATATGCCTCAACTTGTTTTTTATCTTCTCGTCCAAATTAGTTATTTTTATTTTCATTTTTCATGTTGTTATTAAACGGAACCTTAAGTGTGAATTGAAATTTTTAGTTGTGATTTCCAAAAGAAGTAAGAGAATCCAAAAGTCGGAATCTAATTAGCAGAGAAAATAAAGTTCTCGAGACAAAAGCAGCCCACTTATCAACTCCAATTTGTTTTAATCAATTCGAAACAACGATGTCTTTTTCGTAAACCACAAAACACTATGTTTGGAAACTTAATTTCAATTTAATCAATAAATAATCATATAATTTATTTTTATTGCATGTGATTTAATATATTGAGCCTGTCCTATTTTTGTTGCATGTGAGTTGATATATTAAGTGGAAACATTCTAAAGGAAAATAGAATCCTTTATTTTAGGAGGAGGGTACGGGAGAAAATCAAGTTTGAATTTGTTTTTCTCTAGTTGTAATTTAAATGTGGAATTTACTTTTACTTTGTTCTTAATCTAGTTTACTTGTCATTTTTTCTTGTAACAAGGAGGTACAAGTTTGATTTACATGGATGTAGTATCAAGCCATTTGATAGTGTCCACGCTTTGTTAGTAGCCAATTGTAAGTTATATATATATATATATATAATTGTATTATTATTTCGTTTGTATTAAGAAATAAATAAATGGAAAATTAGTATATAACCCATTTTCATGAGATTGTTTTTATTCAGATCCTGTCCGTTTCAGAAATTAGGATTTAGCCCACTTTTTTGTATTTACCCCAATTGTTTTGCATTTGGCCCGGTTTTAGTTTAAAATTAATTTCATTATTATTATAGGGTTTTAAGCATCAAATGACCCTCTTGCCCTGGTTGTTGAATGGATCGGTTATGGCTCCTTATTTTTTGCTGCTACTCTCACAATAAATAGATTATGGTAACCACCTAAATTATAGGATAGTGGGTAGTTGTTTTGGACCATATCCATTATTAAACAAATTATTGAATTAATCCTTATCATTTAATTTTGTACTTCTATTTTATTTTCTATTTTATTGGTGGTGTGTTTTATTCTCAAGCCATACGTAAAACAACTATTTTTTAGTTTCATCATTTGTTTTGGTTTACACATCGTCTTTTTACTTCTTTCCTACAACAGTCTTCTTTGGTCAGAGGTACGTTTGCATTTTAGAAAGTTTTCTTACCATTCGGTCAAGATTTTTGTCACATTATTCCATTATTCATTAGGTTTTTTTTATCATATGTTGCATTTTATTTTTGTTGATCGATGGTTAGGTAGGTTTGTGTTTGTAATATTAATTTATTTTGTGGACGTATATCATTTTCATGAAATAGTTAGGGTGTATCACACTAATATACTTACTTATGGTGTATCACACTAATATGCCTGTTTCAAAAATTTCTGGTGTAACACACTAATATGCATGCTTCTTTGTGTAATATGACTATTTCAAGTATTTCTGGTGTATTGCACTAATACATTAATATGCCTGGTAATATCTCTATTTGAAAAATTGTCAACATATCTGCATCTTTAATATGTCTTCATATTAGTGTAATACATAAATATGCCTGGTATTACACTAATATATCTGCCGTTTACATTAATATATATTTGCAGCTCGCTCTAATCTTAAGTAAAATATGCATATATAGTGGTTAAGTTTTACACTAGAAACATAAGTATCAAGATAGTGTATTATTTTGTACATATTCTTACTGTATTCTGATCCTTACTATGTCACGATGGTTATAAACTAGTTTTGCTACCTTCTCTATTTTTATGGTAAGTTTAATTGTAGTACACTATTGTAACCCCTTAATTCTCTTCTTTAATAGGTTATGGAGCCATATATCTATTCGTATTAAATTAGATAATTCGGTTAGGTGTTAAAAATTTTGAAATTCAAAATGAAATTAGATCATATGTGATTAGATATTTATTTATTTAAAAAAATATATATAAATAGTGTTTATCTAGTCAACAAAAAAATTATTTTTGAATATTTAATTGTCCTCTTAGATTACGAGTGGTTAGAATTTATAATATTATTGAATATTAAAATTAGATATCAACAAAAGGGTGATCTTGGAAATCAACTAAATATTTTTTTTAAAAAAAGTAATTAAAAAATATTAATTAGTAATCATCCAATCATTTGGGCTATTTACTAATTTCTAATTCAGAATGGGCTAATTGCAAAACAATTTAAATTAATTGGGCTCAACACAAAGAGCCCCATAAATAAATCTAGTTTACTTGTTTTTTTGGATTTGGCGATAGTTGATGATCCCTTGATATTAAGTCATCCTTCGATCTTTTACTCTATATTTATGTTTGATGACAAGATAATACTCAAAAAAGAAACTTGATGTATATACTACTAAAACAATTGCGAGAATTAGATATGATTCTTGATTATTATGGACCAAATGTGAAAAAGGTATAATTCTCTATATTAGGGATATATACTCATAAAATTTTATCAAAAAGTTGAATTCTTTACCCTTACAAACAAGCCCAAAAAGACCGTTTTAGAGGACCGCCTTAAATTATTATATTCTTTACTTAGTTATAAGAACTTTCAGGGACGGTTTGTTGTATATATGGGATCCCAACTCCAAACGTTGGAATTGTGTAGGTTAATATTTAATCCAATTCGATGAAATTGTATGGGTGAATCTTTACTCTGATTTCGAAACCAAGAATTAGGGACAGAAAGTTAATTATGTACAGGGGCAGAGCCATGTATGGATTTATTTTTTAACAAATTTTTACTGAGTATTGTAAAAATAGGGGGTGTTTGTGTAGTTAAAGAAGTTTAGTGGATTTAGGGACTTTTGTGCCATGGAAGGTATAAGTCCGGGGTCGGAGTTTTGTAATTTAGTTTTGGTCCGGTGTTCAAAACGGAATGTAGGCAGTGCATTCTTTTCATTCAATCGCCCTTTTTTTTTCTTTTTTTTTTTCAAAGTGTAGCTGCCCTTTTTTCCTCCCAGCGCAGTCGTAGTAGGAAGGAGCTGAAGGCCAGCAGGCCAGCACTCTTTCTTGCCTCTTTCCAACTTTATTCTTCATTTCTTCTGGCCTTTTTCCACACTCCACTTCCTTCTTCTTTTTTTTCGATTCTTGGCCTCTTAGGTTAGATTTCTTTTTTATAATCTTATACATTTTTTAAAAAAGTTTTGAATATTAAGAACTAGGTGTTTTAATGTTGATTTGCTTCTTAGATTGTTAATATATTTGTTTGTTGGTTGTTATTTATTAATGTTGATTTGCTTCTTAGATTGTTAAATATTAATATTAAATTTGATTATTGAGGTTAATTTGCTTATTAATATATGCAAAAAATTCTTGTTGTGTTATTAGTTTGGGCCCCCTATACAAAATTCCTGGTTTCGCCACTGATTATGTCCTCACTTGTTATCTACATTGCACAATCTTAAGTACGTCCCTACAAAGTGGTACATGTTTTTTTATTGAAGTGGTGTGATTGGTCAGTGTTATCCATTCTCTTTCATTTGACTAAATACATTTGCCGACTGACGTAGCAGAAGTAGCTAATGTGTATAGGGATATGTTGGACTGTCAAAAGTCTAACCGGGGGAAATTACTTGATTTCTACTAGTGCTGGCGACGAAGCTTGACATAAACAAAGTTATTGCTAAAATCATAAGTTACGTTGTTTTTCGGCATCGAAAAGGGCAATTTTACTATTTTTGTTTTGGTAATAAGTTGAGTTAGGAAATTCCTAATTGACTTCCGCCCATTCTAGAATGATCAAGAAGTTTAGTATTATTAGGATCCTTCATCGGGTCATTTTTGCTATTTTCGGTAATTTCCATATTTTCCTTATTTTAGTTGAATTTCTCCCCATAAATATGGATTATTGTATTAGCAGAAGATTCATTCTATCATTACTAAAATTTCTCTGTTTTAAGGATTTAATTTCTTATTTTAAGTAATATTGTTTGCTAATTTAGGGTTACAACGTTGTTTGTCACCTTTTGCTACTATTCGCTGCGTCACCAACCTAATATTAGTATATATTTTTATGTCCATCTAGAATGTATTCGTCAACTAGTATTGTAGCTGAGATGAGTAATCTTAGCTTGGTATCTTTCATGCAAATTTGAATTAACTTCTTGAATATTATATAAATTGAGTTTGCCTATATAAGCATGTACACACACTGCCGCAAATATCACTTAGCTTACTACAAGAGGAAAGAGAATTAGCACATAATATATATATATATAAACATAGTAAGGGATGGAACTTACAATGCAAATGTGGATGGCATTAGTGGTGTCAGTGGTGTTGGGAGTTGTCTCACCAAAAATCTCACCTCTTCCACACCACTACCACCACCACCACCCGACTCTCCAATCGTATTGCCGAGAGGAGTGCCGCTCTCATCTTGATCCTTCTTCTCTTTTTTTTTTCTTAGATGTGCAATCAGAAAACATATATAACTTTTGATCGAACCGTTGGATTTTGCTAATTTTTGGATATGTTGTTCGGAAGACAAAATTACTATAACTTATTGAAAAATCAAGACGATCAGAGGTCGTTTTGCTATCGAAATCAAGCAATTTCAACAACCCAGCGAGATTTGAAAAAAAAATATGATCGTAAATTATTATTATTTTTTTTTATAAACCCTATGTCGATCCATATATATATAAATAAATTTAGTGGATGTTGATCTCATCAGTTTTGCTATTCTCTGTTTTGTAATGGTTCTAAAATCATTTGAGCACCTTCTGGTTGTTGTCCAAGTGGTGCTACCTTCTGGTTGTTGTCTAAATGGTGTTAAATGCATTTAGCACATTCTAGTTGTTGTCCAGGATGGTGTTAAATGCATTAACACATTTTGCTTTTTGTCCAGGTGGTGCTTAATGCATTTAGCACCTTCTCGTTGCAGTGCTAAATGCATTTAGCACCTTCTCGTTGCAGTGTTAAATGCATTTAGCACCTTCTGGTTGTTCCCCAGGTGGTGCTAAATGCATTTAGCACCTTCTGATTGTTGTCCAGGTGGTGCACCTTATCTAGAAGGTGTTAAATGCATTTAGCACCATTTGGACAGCAACCACCAAAAGGTGCTAAATGTATGCTTGGACAGCAACCACTAGAAAGTGTTAAATGCCACTTAGCACCTTCTAGTTGTGGTGCTAAATGTTGTCCAACCACAACCACCACAACCAGAAGGTGTACCACAACTAGAAGGTGTTAAATGCATTTAGCACCTTCTGGACAGCAACAACCAGAAGGTGCTAAATGCATACTTGGACAGCAGTCACCAGAAAGGTGCTAAATGCATACTTGGACAGCAACCACCAGAAAGTACTAAATGCATATGGTTGTTGTCCAAGTATGCATTTAGCACCTTCTGGTTGTTGCTGTCCAAGTGGTGCTAAATGCATTTAGCACCTTCTGGTTAAGGTGCACCACCTGGACAACAATCAAAAGGTGCTAAATGCATTTTGAACCTTTTGGTTGCTATTAGTGTCATAATAAGACGTGTGATATTATAAGTAAAGGATATTAGTGTCTTTTTTATACAGTGTCTTTAATTTACACGGCTAATTTTTAAGTGTATTTTATAGTTATATTATTATTATAATGAGCGCTTATGCCTAATTGTCTCAAGAAATTTTGGGTGATTGAATTGGATTGCGGCCCGGTTGCTTTATTTTAATTATTTCTTTTTTTCTTTTTAGCAAATTAAAGTCTTTTTTTTCATAATATTTGGATTTTAAGCAAAAATAAGTTGGCTACGCACTGTTGATGTGTTGAATACACGTACGCGAAAGGTTCTCATAAAAGAGACTGAGGATACAATGAGCCCAACTAGTTGCAGTCCACTTTTCCTCTTCCAAAAATGTCCCAATCGATTTGAATTTGTCGACTAGTCCTTTTGGATCAAAGAGAAACAATCGGGTGGGAATCTATATCCCATAGTATAAATAATGGATGGGGTTTTAATTAGCAGAGGTGGGTGTGAGGGAATTAAATTTACAATTTATTAATGGAAGTTGTGTGGGTGAGTTTCGTCTTAGGTGTTGTGCCAGTGGTTGGGTGGGTGTTGTGGTGGTGGAATTATCTCTGGTATGCTCTCCCCTACAAACTTGGTGGTTCCGCCACCACCCAGCTCCCACCGGGGCACATGGGCCTTCCCATTTTGGGAGAGATGCCTAATTTCCTTTGGTACTTTAAGTTGCTTCGCCGCCCTGATGACTACATTAATGTTAAGCGCCTCAAGTAAATGATCATGATCTTCTTCCTCCTTCCTTGTTTCATATTACGTGCTCCATAGCTCGATTGTGATATTTGTAATGTTACATGCACTGATATTTGTGTACAAAACTAGTATGAAGTATCAAAATTCATTACACATGAGTACAAACAATATTTAATGCACTTCTGTACTCGTAAGTTTTTGTTCGCGTATCTTTTCAAATTTGCAAATAGTTTGGTGAATTTTGCAAATAGTTGTTGAATGCTGAATTTTAATCTAATTCAATATTAACAGATAATAAAACAGACCATTTTTATCACTTAATGAGGATTTGATTCAGCATTAGGAGTCACAAATAAACACCACCTTAATTACATACTTCTTTCATCCTGAATTAGAGTATTATATCATTTTGAGTTGTTAATGTGCCAGTTTTGCCTAAAAATGTAATCTATTTACCAAATTTCATGATATTAACAAATTTTGTTCATGAGCGTCGGGCTAGTCAGAAAATCAACTAGCTTCTGCCTTCAGCCTGTGGAATTAACTGTCGAGCATGAACTAAGTCTTTTAATAGATTAAATCCTTGCTAGTACTATCCTATATTCCTATTTCATTGACTGAATTAAGCAATGGGATTTGACTTCATATGCTTATTATTAACTCAACCTTTTCAATTCCTTTCTTCTTCTTTTTCTTGAATTTGATGATCAGATATGGTGATGGTGTGGGACTATATAGAACCCACCTCTTTGGATCACCAGCCATCATAGCATGCTCCCCAGAAGTCAACAAGTTTGTACTCCAATCCGACGATAACTTCATTTTGGAATGGCCCGCCGTTGAAATTGTGGGAAGCAGTTCCATTGTAAATGTTCAAGGTACAGCACATACCAGGCTCCGAAGCTTCGTCACAAGGGCCATTAACCAGCCTGATGCTCTCCGCAAGATCGCTCATGTGTTCCAACCCCGGGTAATCGCTGCCCTCAAATCATGGGCAGAGAAGGGCCGAGTTATAGGATTCAAGGAATCCAAGAAGGTGCTCCCTCTATTCTAAATTAAAAGTCTGATATTTCATTTGGGATGACATAGTTCAGGATTCTAGTTTCTATCCTAGGACAGAATTAATGTACCATAATTCACTGATAGTAAACAAGTTTTGTCCTTAAGCATTGATTATGCAATTTGCAGGTAACATTTGAGAACATAGGCAAATTTTTTGCGGGGTTTGAGCCTGGGCCAGTTCTAGATACCCTTGAAGAGTTATTTGCAGGGATGGTTCACGGATTTAGAGCTTATCCTCTTGATATTCCTGGAACTGCATATCATCATGCCCTCCAGGTTTTGTTCTTCTTTTTGTTTTTTTGTAACCATCTAATCCCAAATCAGGGCATTAGAATATTCTCATTCCAAAAACAAATACTCCCTCCGTCCCAATTTAATTGTCCACTATTCTATTTTTGGATGTCCCAAAATAATTGTCCACTTTGTATATTTAGCAAGTCATTAATTAGAGCACTTTTTGTTATTTCCAGTATTACCCTTTAAGCTATCACCACTTTCTTTATTGTGGATCCCGCCACCTTTTTTTATTAGGAGAAAAGTAAAGGTCATTTTTGGAAATAAACATTTTCTCTTAGAGTAATTATTATGTCTTCTTAATATTTAGTTTTTCAAAGTTGGACAATTAAATTGGGACAGAGGGAGTATATAATAAGAGGGAAGTGACAGAAGCCTACCTCCAAGGCTTAAACAAAATACACAAGAAGCCATTAACAAACATACAATAGAATGTAAAGTGGAGCCTTGTGGATTATGAGCCAAAGCTTGCAGTCTAAAAAACAATTTCCTATACATCAAAAAACTATGGAAAAAAAAAAAAGAAGGTGATGTAGCAAACACACAACCATTCTGATGTTCCAATGTTGAATAAAAAATGCTACACCTGCAGCTGAAGCTGCTTCTCTTTCACCGGCTTCTTCAAGTTGTCTGAACTCACATTATGTGAAATCTTCATAGGAGGATTGTTGAACTGGGTTACTAAGAGATTCCTCTTGTTGGCTTGTTCAATAGCTGCTTTCTTCATCCTTTTTTGCTTAGCTTTGGACATGTACACCTTTAGATTGTTATTGTTATTGCTAATAATTAACAGAATTAGACCCTTAGTGGTTAAAGCCCTTAAACTCTGTTTAAATTTTATGCTTTTGATTTGGCAGAGCCGAAAGAAAGCCGTGGCAATTTTTAGAGAACAGCTAGAAAAGAGGAAAAGAAATGACAATGATTCTGATAAGAAGGATCTAATGGATGGGCTTATGCAACTAAGGGATGAGGAAGGAAAGCAATTAAGTGATTCTGAGGTGCTTGATAACATTGTTAGCCTTGTTGTGGCTGGGTATGAAAGCACTTCCATAGCGAAAACTTGGGCTCTGTATTATCTTGCTAAATACCCTGATGTTCTCCAAAAGCTTCGGGTATGATGACTATAATACATGATCAGCAAGAATGTTACTTTCCTTGTTTTCTTTTCACTAGTTCATTATCGAATTGCAGGATGAAAACATGCCTCTTAAGGATAAGAAGAACGGGGAGCTGATCACGACTGACGAAATTGCAAAGCTGAAATACACAAACATGGTACACTTTCATGCTTATGCTGAAGGTTTAACTTATGGGTGGGTGTTTGATTAGTGAGAAAATGTATATATTCTTCAAAACAGGGGAGCATTGGATCATACCCTGCCTACCCATAATTCTCTTTAATATATTCTTTTGAGTGCCTATGTTGTTGCATTATAGGTGGTGGAGGAAACAATAAGACTGGCTAATATAGCTGCCATTCTTTTTCGAACAGCTACCAAAGATGTTGACTACAAAGGTGGGATATCCGGTTCCTCCTTCTTTTCCTTTTTACTTTTCTCTGTGTGGCAGATCTTTGTTTGTATTATGTAGATTTGTTGTGTTTTTATTGATCTAGCTTGGACCCTCTTGCAGGTTATAAAATACCCAAAGGATGGAAAGTGATGCTTTGGGTTAGATACCTCCACACAAATCCGGAGAACTTTGACGATCCAATGTGTTTTAATCCTGATAGATGGAATGTAAGCAAAGTAGGAACTCAGTTAAAAGATCGATCTTATACCCACCCCCAAAAGAAGAAAAAAAAAACACACTAACAACAAAAAAGAAAAGGAAAAAGAAGAACGAATTAGGGCTGGGATAATAAACCGAAAAACCGAAAACCGAACCGAAAAAACCGAAAAAAAACCGGTTCGGTTCGGTTCTTATTATTAAAGTGGACTTTTTTACCGGTTCGGTTCCTAATAGTCAAGGGCGGATCCAGGATTCTTCGAAGGGGTGGGCTGTTACTAAAGTAAAAAATCATAACAAAATAAAATATATTTTTTCATTTATAATATTAAGAAATTTTTACATCAAAGCATATTAAAACGACAAAAATACCTATCGAAGTTGCGCCCGACGTGTCTTTAAAGTTTCAAACTCATCAATTACCGAATCTATATCAATACTCAATGTGAGGTCCCGTTCAATGTAAAGAGTTAAGCAATCAGCAAGAAATTCATCACCCATTGAGTTGCGAATCGCCGTTTTAACATGCTTCATACCTGAGAATGCCCTTTCTGTAGTCGCAGTGGAAACGGGAAGAGTCAACACAAGACGAATCAATCTATCAACCAAAGTGTAATGCTCGGACTTTCTTCTCACAACTAGTTCTCGACATAAATCAGTAAGAGTGGAAATTTTCTGAAACTCGAAATCAGAAGCAACATCAAGCTTGAAATGCATCAATTCAAATCTCAAAGCATGAATATCTTGAGTAGTGAAATCTCGAGGATAAAATTTTTCCGCTAAAGTGCAAATATTATCCTCATTAAATGATTTAAAAGAATCACTAGGATCTAAAGACAAGCTAAGGGTAAGAAGTTCCACAACCTGTTCATTGAATCTATGATCTAACTCCATCAATTGAAAATCTATTGCTAAGTTGAATATATCAAAATGATAATGATGTTCAACTGTAATATGATCTTGTTGCTGAGTTGAATATATCAAAATGATAATGATGTTCAACTGTAATATGATCTTTGATTAACGGGGTAGTCATGTATTTGAGCACGTAAACCCGGATCCCGTTCAATAAGAGTGGAATTAAATTGTTTGATTCAACTACTTGGGGTACAAAAGGAGGATGCAAATTAGGAGCAGGCGTGTTATAGACGTAGGAGTGTCCTCTTTTGATTTCAACATGTCTTTCTTTTTAAAGTGACAACAGAGTTTTTCCTTTCTTTTTTTGAGAATTGCCATTTTTATTAACCTATTAAAATAAATCAAAATTTTAAAGTTAGATAGTTAATCTAAACAATTAAAGTTTGTTAATAATAGATTAACATATAACAATTAACATTTGCCAAGAATTAATAGTCTAATAAATAAATTTATATATAATATACATTAACTAGATCGAACAATAGTTAATAAATAAATTATAAAATACCATGAATAATAAAATTATTTATTAATTATAAATTTATAATAATCTATTTGAAAGTTAAAGAAAAAACAAAAAAAAAAAAAACGAAATATATATAAACAGGAAAGTGTTATAAAACAAATAAACAAAACAAATGCTATTTGCAATAATACTCGGTTAGTACACATATAAATATAAAATATATAATACAAATAACATATATATATATTATATATATAATATTATAACAAATAAATAAAAGAAGAAAACATGATTACATGAGTTTATATAAAATATGCACTTTAATCAAAAGGAGGTTAAGGAGCAGAGGAGATTCAAACAAACTACAAAGATGATCAGAGGACCACCGACCACCACATGGTCCACATCCACTTTCTGTCAGTGTAGTCTGTGTTTTAATCTTCATTCTCTTTTCTTTTTGTTTTGATAGATGGAATGTAAGGTTGGCTGGGCTGCAAAGTAGGAATTTTTTTTTTTTGGGTGGGCTCAGTTACGCCCGTGCTAAAGTTATTAACGGTTCGGTTCTCGGTTCCTTGGTCAATTTAATTAAAGGACCGTTCTTATACCGGTTTTTTAGCAATTTTAAGGGTTTTAACGGTTCTAACGGTTCTAACGGTTCTAACGGTTCCCCGAAGACCGTTAGACCGTTTTTGGCCGGTTCCTACGATTATTAATGGTTCTAACGGTTCTAACGGTTCCAACGGTTCCCCGAAGAACCGAACCGTTAGAACCGGTTCGGTTCCACTTTCGGTTCTTGAAAAAAAAAAAAAAGAAAATTTTCGGTTCTCGGTTTCGGTTCTTATCATTTAGGACAAGAACCGAACCGGTCCCAGCCCTAGAACGAATGAGGTTTTTGGCTAAAAGATTCTGTTCAGTTACTAAATGTGACAATATGTATTTGCTTAGGAGCCTGCGAAGCCTGGATCGTACCAAGTATTTGGTGGGGGATCAAGAATTTGTGTTGGAAATATGCTTGCTCGCATGCAACTTGCCATTTTTCTTCATTATCTGGCAACCGGATACAAGTAAGATATCCAAATTTCCAATGCTTCAACTTTCTATGTAATGAAGTATACTGGGTATTTTGAATTTGAAAATGTTTTGTTTTTAATGAAATCTCAGGTGGGAATTGGTGAATCCAAATGCGGAAATAAGTTATCTTTCTCATCCAAAACCAGCAGATGGGGTTGAGATTGTCTTCAGCAGACTTTAAAGAGCACTGTGCATTCAATAATTTATGATATGGTTGTCAGGCTGTAGTGTAATTTTTTTTTTTTTCTGTTATGCCTTTTTTCAATGATCCTGTGTAACCTTTGATATAGTATTTATCTGCTGGGGGGGGGGGGGGGGGGGGGGGGTGGTTTGGAGAATGATTGTCCCTCTTTAATATTATAAAAATAATAACAAAATTACAATTAGAAAAATTAAATTACCAGGCCATTCTAATAAAAAATAAAAGAAATAAACAACATCTTCTACGCCAATCATATTTTTTAATACAAAATTAGATCTCATTTTCTACTCATGTTTATGTGGTTGGTTTCTAAATAAAAATTTGCAAAGGGACTGTCATGTTTCCTTCCCAGTTAATCCTAGTACGATTTTTCTCCATCTCGTCATTGCCACTACCCTTACGAACACAACCCTAACCCCCAATCTCATTGCAAGTCGCCATCTTCTTCAACTGGCTTTATATTAAACGAATGAGAGTCGATGCAGAATTTGCCATTACTCGCTCTAATAAACGAGTTTTGCAAATATCACTCGCTTTATATTAAACAAATGGAATTTATAAACATCGACCGTCATTGAGCGATTGAAAATCCATCAACAAGCAACTTTAGAATTTGATGTACAACGATTTTGGCAAACCAAACTCGGTTAAGATGGAGCGATTGAAAGCTTTTCGTCAATGGCGTGCTCTGTTTCATTTTAATATTCATTATATGTGCAACTTTTACAAAATGTAGTACACAACACGTGAAGAACACATTCTTAATTAATTATGCAATAAATATTGTAAATACTTAAGAATTCAATAAAATGAAATTAGATTGTATTAATAACCCAAATATTCAAAACATGATAACTAAATCATTCTGTAATTAAAGTATCAAAAAGCATATATAAACTAAATTATTCTATAAAATGATATAAAACAAAAGGAGAATATAAAAAATGACTTAATTGCTTCATCATCAGCTGATGTTGCAATGAAGAACACTAGGAGTAGTAGCAATCTAAATCAATTATCAAGTATTAGATATTATAATTAAATCCAAGTGTAGGAAAGAATATCGATGGCCTCCAAAAGAGTGTCCGTGCTTCGTAGCACCAAACCCAATATTCTTGCTCTTTCTTTAAGTTCAAAAAATTCATACCAACTCCCACCCCTATATCTACTTCGACCTAAAATGATGGAACCAGCTTCCACTACCAAAAAATTACAAGGCAAAGTAGCCATTGTCACCGGCGGCGCAAGTGGAATCGGAGAAGCCGCCGCACATCTCTTCGCTGATCACCGGCGCACTCCTAGTTATCGCCGATATTCAAGAGGAGAAAGGCCTACAAGTGGCCCGACCCATCAGCTCCCACTGTTGCCGCTTCATCCACTGCGATGTTGCTGACGATGATCAGGTCAAGGAAATGTTCAACTCAACGCTCCAGATCTACAGCCAGGTCGACGTCATGTTCAGCAATGCCGGCACCTCCAAGCAGACTCTCCTCAACCTCAACTTCTTCGAGTATGATCGGGTCATGGCCAGTAAACGCGCGAGGCGATGGCGTCATGCATGAAGCAGGCGGCTCGTGCAATGGTGGAGCTGCGCGTGAGGGGGAGCATCTTGTGCACGGGGAGCGTTGGCCGCCAGCAGGGGAGTGTCCATGCGGACAGACTACAGCATGTCAAAGCACGCCGTGATGCTTGGATTGCACGGAATTAGGGTGAACTCTGTGTTCGCCGTTGGCGGTGCCGACGGAGCTCACGTGCAAAATGCCGGGTGCTACGGAGGCGGAAGAGGAGAACCTACGAACCGCTGACTAGCTTGAAAAGAGTGGAGCTGACAGTGGGGCACGTGGCAGATGCTGTGTTGTTAATGGCCTCCGATGAGTAAACAAGTTTATCACCGGCCACGACCTCGTCGTCGATGGGGGCTTGACTAAATTACCAGATCCGCATAACTAACAGTCTGTTTGGATTGAAGGGGAATGATGAAAAGGAAATAATTAATTAGGAGGGGAAAGAATCGAATAGAATGAAAAGGAATGAATTTGAATTTTATTGTTGTTTGAATAGCTAAAGATAAAAAAGAATGGAATGGAAATAAATCTTGTTTGGATAGAAAGAAGAAAAGAAAGGAAAGGAATGTAATTTAATATATTATTAATAAATTAGGGTTAAATTTGAAATAACTTAAAAAAATCATTCAAATCTTTTCCTTTCCCTCCCAATCCTCCCAATATTGGAAGGAAACAAAATAAAGGAATAGAGAGGATTGGCATTCCCTCTCAATCCCTCCGTTTTCTCTCCACTCCCTCTTATAAATCTATCCAAACAATTGAAATGCAAACCCGCCTCTTTTTTTTCTTTTCTTTTCCTTCTCATTCTCTTAATCCAAACGGACTGTAATTGTGTGTTATTAGTCTAGTGGATAATTATTAATTATATATTTTATAAACATTTTTACTGTGTTTTATATATACATATATATATATTCATCATATCCATTTTTTGACCTTTTAATTTAAATTTAGGGATTTATTGACTTAACCCCCTGCGCTAATAACCATATTTGAGAAAAACCCCTAAATAAATTTTTATTAGACATAACCCCTAGCTTATTTTCTGACACCGTCCAACTTTCGTCTATTTTTAACATTTTTTCATGAAAATGCCCCTATCCCATCTTCTTTTATCTTCTTTTTCTTCTTCTTCCTCCTTATACATGAACCCTAATTTTCTCTCTCATCTTAAGTCAAAAGCCCCAATATTCTTCTTCTTCTAATCTCTTCTCACTCTCTCTTCAACCCAAACCACTCCCCCACCAGCGACCTCCCTCTTCCCCACTGTTTCGTTCATCCATTACCGGCGACCTCCATCTTCTGCACCGTTCATGGTTTACCCACTACTGCCTTTCACCTCCGGCCACGTTCACCACCACCTACTACTTCCCCTCCGGCCACTTCCACCTCCGCCTTCTATACCATCACCTCCTTGAAATCGTAATCAAATCTAAAATTGAATTGATGGAAATCTAACCAAGATCGAATCAAGTATAAGTTGAATCAATACGAAATTGAATCTGTAGGTACAAACTGAATTAAAAACAAATAAAATAAAAATCTAAACCTAAACCTAAATCAAAAATAGAATCATTGTTTTAGAGAGAGAAAATTATGCAAAGATGGTACAAACAGAGTATTGGATGAAGTACGGAGTCGGAGTTAGCGTCGGTGCCGGAGTAGGGTTCTTGAGTAGGAAGATAGAGTAAGGTGATGAAGTTGTTGAGGGGAGAGAGAGGAAGATGCAGTACGGTGATGGAGTTGTTGAGGGGAGAAGAGAGGAAGATGGAGTACGGTGATGGCGGCGGTGGTCATTGAAGACGAAGACATCGAAACTCCAATTCCTAATCTGGGTTGTTTATGTTGGAATTGCTTTTTTGTTGGAATTGAATTGAGAGAGAAATCCCAATCTGCAGCTATGACTATGAATTAAAGTGTTCTAGATAAATGGAGCTTTCTCTCTCTAAAGTTTATTTGCCCCAAATTTTATATGGGTTTTGGATTTTAATTTTCAGTTTTGATTTTACTTATAAAAAAAGGATCTTAATTTTCAGTTTTGATTTTACTTATAAAAAAAGGATTTTAATTTTCAGTTTTGATAAATATATTATGATGTGTTGTAAAGAGAGAAATGATAAGAGAGTTTTTAGGGTTTTGAAGAAGATGGGGGAAGAAGAAGGGACGGGTAAAATCGTCCAAAAAAAATCATTTTGGACGGAAGTTGGACAGCGTCAGAAAATAGGGGTTATGTCTAATAAAAATTTATTTAAGGGGTTTTCTCAAATATGGCTATTAGCGCAGGGGATTAAGTCAATAAACCCCTTAAATTTATTATTCATTTAAAATTTTGTTGTTGATAGAATGTCGGATATCTGTTAAGGGATTTTTTATCGTTTTGAATTCGAATTTTCAATTTCATAAATTTAAATTACAAGTAATAACTTTTCTTAATTATTAATTATATTATGATAAAGACATACTAAAAAATTAAGAAGTTGAATTGTCGTAAATATAAAATATTAAACATTAAATTTGGGGGCATCTACAAGACACTAGTCAATATAAAATATTAAACATTAAACTTGGGGCATTTACAAAACAAATTAGACATAAATATTAAACATAAGTAAAAAAAATGCAATCATATTAAAATTATTAAATATTAAAATTTGGGGCATCCAGATGACATATTAACAGTAAATATTACAAATAAATAAAACTAAAAACATTGTTATATTAAAAAAAATACACAAGTAAAACTAAAAATATAGTCATAATAAAAATAGCATTTACACAAGAAAACAAAAACACAATTATATTAAAAATATCAAGATTAAGAATGTTAGATATAAAGAAATGGAGAGAGACGGTTTCAAAATAGAGAAGAAAAAAACTACTAACCTTAGGATGAACATTCTAACAATCATTATTCGTACACCAAATAGAAGATTATTGGTGGTGACTTGGATCATATATTGAATGATTGCAACAGCATATAAATCAACAATGGAACTTTCGTAGATCCCTAACTTGCCTCGAATAATAGACTTTAAAGTTACTGATTGATACTATAAAGAGGTATTTTTTTTACTACTATATTCATCTTCGTAATGAAGTCTTCTTTGTATGAAATAAGATCATTCAACTCCTTAACTGCAATAGCTTCATCACACTATAAAGAGGTATTTTTGTTACTACTATATTCATCTTCGTAATGAAGTTTTCTTTGTATGAAATAAGATCATTCAACTCCTTAATTGCAATAGTTTCATCACATTATCCCAAACACATATAAATACAATATGAGTGGTATTTGGCTCAGTAGATGACAAAGATATGGCGGAAGATTTAAGAATTATGAATAATATAGATATCTTTGCACAAAATTTTACAGATTAAGATATTGCTTTGTCAATAATAGGAAACATATATTACCTTAATTAGATGGAATTTTCTTTTTAAAAAAAAGGGAATTCAAATAAACATGATTACATATTTAGTTAAACTTAACAAATAAATATGTCAATTTCATATAAACATTACCTTATATTATTTTTTTCCTTTAAGAAAAGAGAAAAACAAATATTTTTTCCTTCTTGTTTCAAATATATTTACTAGCTTAGTAATGATTCATTATTATCTCTCTTTTTTTTCAAATTAATAAATATCCATTACTAAATATGGAACAAATCCAATCAATTACTAAAGGTAATTAGGTCGTTTAGCCATATAATTACTAAATTAAATTTGAATAAATGTATTTTCCACCCATGGGCTAAAAGAAAAATAAAAGGATAAAAACAAAATTTTGGGTTGTTCATTAATTTGACAAACGTAGTGAGTCTGAGTAAAGAGACCCTTAAAATATTGGGTTAAATACTAATTTTCTATAATAAATATGATAAATGTAACATGCAATTATTCTTTTAATAATTTTAATAACTAGATTTATGGATTATTTTCATTTTTGCTTAAAAGTCCAAAACCGAATACCACATAATATAGGACTTTTACGGTTGAATATAAGTATCCTTGAAACTTCTAGGCACCACTTAGCTGCTAGGCCGTATCCCTGAATAATTATATATAAATATATATATATATATATATATATATATATATATATTTTTAAAAAAGAAGTCGCACAAAAATTTATTTATGTTTAGAAATTGTGAAAGTTGGCTCACTAATTAGTTGTGTATCGATATAGAGCAAGTGGAGCTCTACCGCTACGCTAGGTCGAAGCAACTGAGAAAAAAGTTCTCGACCTAAGTGTACTGGTATGCACCAGTTAGTGCAATATCGATACTTAATATATTGGGTTAAATACTAATTTGCTATAATAAATATGATAAATGTAACATATAGTTATTCTTTTAATAATTTTAATAACTAGATTTATGGATTATTTTCATTTTTGCTTAAAAGGCCAAAACCCAATACCACATAATATAGGACTTTTCGGTTGAATATAAGTATCCTTGAAACTTCTAGGCACCGCTTAGCTGCTAGGTCGTATCCCTAAATAATTTATATATTTTTAAAAAAAGAAGTCGTACAAAAATTTATTTATGTTTAGTAATTGTGGAAGTTGGCTCACTAATTAGTTGCGTATTGGTATAGAGCAGGTGGAGCTCTACCGATACGCTAGGTTGAAGCAACTGAGAAAAAAGTTTTAGACCTGAGCGTACTGGTATGCACCAGTTAGTGCAATATCGTTCGCAATATCGTTTCTCCAAGGTTCAAAGTTCCAGACAGTGGCATACCGGTATGCACCTATTTTGTGCAATAACACGCAGGCATAGCCGCTTAGAAACCTAGTCCTATACAACTAAGGTTTTGTCATAGGTCGCATATTTATTTTGTATAAGTAGATAGCTTGTTTATTCATAGTAAAAGTTGGACTATTGTTGTCTAGTTTTCATGTTAGACCTAGAAAGGAAGTTCAAAAAAAAACCTCCAATCTTCAATAAAATCTATCACCAGGTCAAGTGCGGCATTACTGATACCACCTTATCTCTTGTATTTATTGGTGAGTGTTTTATTCTTTATTTATCGATTATTATTTTCTTGTGGAACTTTCGGTGTATGGTAACTTTGATTGTGTTAACATATTATTTCTTGGATTCATTTGCGTTGTATTGGTAGCTTGATTTAACTAGGTTTTTGCACAACAAATTGGTATCAGATAATAGATTACAGTTAGGGTTTTAGGTATTAAACTCAAACGGTCAAGTTATAAAAGATTTGTGGTAATCAAAGATGTCTACTGAAAGTGATTCACAAAAAACAAGCAAGTCGCAAGAGGAAACTAAAGGCCAAGTATATGACAAAGACAATAGATAATCGTGTATATTTGAAGAAAAAGCTTTTCCACTCTAACTATATTAAGGTACATTGATGAGCAACCACGTTAATGAATTTAACAAGATTATCTTGGGTCTTGAAAGCTTGGAAGTCAGGGTAAATTGTAACACCTCCGCCTTAATTTATAGGATAACACTTGTAATTAAGACTTGGAGCGTTACTAACCCATCTTAGATTTACTAAAATGGGTATGTATGTAAATAAGAAATCAAAACAATGTCCATGTCACGTGCATGTGTATAATTTTTACACATGCATTTAACAGTTATACATAACCAAACTATGTAAACTCAAAATAGTACATAACACTTTAGGATAGCCGTGTCTTCCCGAGAAAATATATACATCACAAAAATGGTCACAAAATGGACATCGTATCAAAGCCTCTATTTCGCCTTAGGTCCCTTCGTATCTTTATCCTCGTTAGTCTCCTCGTTACTTGAATTATTTTAGGAAAATAGGGTGAGCAACATGCTCAGTAAAAGGGAGATAAATGAGGGATATTTCATTTTTAAAACAAACTTTAGTGTTCAAATATCAAGTAGTGTTTTAACTAACAATACAAGTTAAAAGAAAAACCATTATTGTAATAAACAATGCATGCACATGCTATGCAGGTTACCTCTCATGTCAACCATTACCGAGCCATTGAGAATCCGAACCATGAGCTAGAGAATGCCATCCGTTGCCTTAAGAGAATGCAATACCAACACCACAATAGAAATAGGATTACCGCCCCCAATCCGAACCAACATAGATATAAATCGAAACCATAGTGCTTTGCCCATTGCCTAGGTTCTCGGGCTCCTCACCGGTGGCTTATAGGCGGCCAAACATTGCTCCCCCGAGGGTTTAGGAATTTTCAACCCAAAGGCATCGAGCCCTACCTATTTTCCATCCCGGCAAGCATTATATGTCCATAATCAATAATCCAATCCCGAGAGACATAAGCTCTCCAAATGAACAATAAACAATATAGGCTTTCCACATCGTAGATACAAGATGTAGCCTGCCGAAAAGACAATTTGCATGCTATATGTCCACAGAATACTCCATATTTGCCAAGTAAATCGCCAAGACTTCGATTGACACGATAATCAATGCAATTCAATGTGTAACATGTAAGTCATACTATTAAATGAATACGTGGAATAATTTATGCTATATACACCATAACAATTCAATATCCACATTCCATGATGTATTTTACTTATCAACAATCAATTTTCAACAACATATAACATTTATACACCCATGGAATATCACAACCTAAGTATGTGTAGTGTAAATGGCACATATTGTTTCACAACACACTTATAAAACTTATAAATCATGGAACATCAATCTCAACAAGCATAATTTAGTTTGTTTGAAATAAATATTGTAAAAATATAATAATTTCGGAGAATAAACTCACATCTCAGATTTCAAAAACAAATAAACCCCTACCTCGAAATTATAAGCCGAAAGGAAGAGAAAAAGTTGATATTCAAAATCCCGTCCGACGAAATCTTGAATTTCCTATATCACCTCAATCCCCTCAACACGTAGAACAACTTTTCTTAAGGTCGAATCGCAATCCAAAACTTAGTTTTTGATGAATTATAGAGAGAAGTTTTTAAGAGAAAAGAAGCTCTCTCTCTCTCTCTCCCAAATTTTTTCTAAAAAAATGCCCTCAAGGATCCTCTAGAAATCCTTTTTAAACTTTCAAACCGACATTGCAACAGGCGACTGTCTACCCAACAGGCGGCTCTCTAATTGCGAGAGAAAATTACAAAAATTGTCCGGGGCTCGCTTTCCAACAGACGCCTGTTTTTCAAAAACAGGCGCCTGTTGAGTCCAAAAACTTTATATTAAAATTTGGCTCAATATCTAACATATGGCTTGGATTCACTTAAAAAGGAGTTAAAATGAATTTTTGATAAATTTTACAAGTTTGGTCGACGAAATCGGTTTCTATGCGAGAATGCTGAAAATTTTACTAGCAAACTTGGCTTTTATGATGCGATTTGGACTCGAAATCTATAATACATAACACGGGGTGTTACAAACTCCCCCACTAAAAATAAATTTCGTCCTCGAAATTTCGGATGGCATTCTTTAGGTGAATAACTTAGGACACTTGTCATAAATCTCGGTTTTTAACCTTTATATCTCCTCCCCAATTCTGTAATGTAACCACAAGGATTAAGGAGCAATGCGGATCCATTTCTAAATATTTTCTCTTAAGGAAATAATATACCTTACGAACCATAAATGTTCAATTTGCCACCATTCCACACCTAAATCACAACATAATCATTTTACACTGATAAGAGGCGTCTCTTATGAAAATAAAACTTATATCACACAAGCTCGAGTGAATGTAGAGAATCGTAATTCCATATACCTCAAAATCTTATGAATCCCACAGCCTAACAATTTTTTTAACAACCATAAATATGAATCAAAGAGTTTCTAAATTTTTACGACACCCAAAATCATATTTTTCAAATCCTTATTATTAATCATCCCTATATTTAACCAACATCCTGATTTATCCACAAGTCTTAAACTATATAAGAAAAAGTACAAGTAAAATTCAATAAAATTCAGCATACGTATTTGTCTTTCCACCATATGATTTTCCCATAGGTTATGTCCATCCACAATATATGATATGAGATACATCCATTTTTCTAAAATAATTCAGGTACCAAGGAGACTAACGAGGATAAAGATACGACGGGATCCGAGGCGAAATAGAGGCTCTGATACGATGACCATTTTGTGACCATTTTTGTGATATATATATTTTCTCGGGAAGCCACGGCTATCCCAAAGTGTTGTGTACTATTTTGAGTTTACATAGTTTGGTTATGTATAACTGTTAAATGCATGTGTAAGAATTATCCTATTGTTCCGTCTTGCATGCATGTTTGACACGTGACATGGACATTGTTTTGATTTCTTATTTACATACATACCCATTTCAGTAAATCTAAGATTGGTTAGTAACGTTCCAGGTCTTAATTACAGGTGTTATCCTGTAAATTAAGGCGAGTAGTGTTACATAGATGATGAGGATAAGGCTATTTTGCTCCTTAATTCACTCCCAGAGTCCTATGAACATCTTAGCATTATGTTGCTTTATAAGAAGGACAACGTTACTTACGACGGAGTAACGGCGACCAAATTAACCTAAGAGAAACGATTGTAAGAGAAATGTGATTCCTCCTCAGACGCATTGGTAGCCCATGTGAGGAGTGAAAAAAGGCATCAGGGAAGAGAAGTTTTGTTCCAAGTCTTGACTTAAGAACATGGCTCTAAATGAATATTTTAAATGCAAGCAAAAAGGATAGTAGAAGAAAAATTATCCTCTATTAAAAGGTGTTAAGAATAAGTCATTAGAAACCGTTAACACAGTTACATCAAATGGGAAGACTTTTAAAGTATGCTAAATGTAACTCTAAGCATTAGGTTTACAAGTGCGTAGATCTTGGACAGCGAGTGTTCTTACCATATATACCCGAATAAAAGCTTGTTTTATTCCTTAAAGGATGTACAAGGTTGACATATTTTTATATAACATATGTTGGTGCGAAAATCTAGAGTAGGTTCATTCCCGACCACATAGTCAAATAATTTGTGATATTTACTTATGTAGAATAAGACAAAGGTCAAAATATTGGCAAATAGTATGGAATGAGTCAATGATATAGAGAGGAGGTTGGCCTCGTATGAAGATACGAGTTAGTCCTCCCCTGTGGAATAGAGCTCGAAGCTCGGTTTGCCTTATATTGATGATTATCAAATAATTATTACTAACTCACAAGAATCTCTATAGTTATTCTATTCTCACACTATTATAACAGGAAAAAAGGGCTAAGCCACTCAGAGTTTAATCTCTCTAACTTATGAGCTCTATAGTGGGCTGTAGGGCTCAGTTTTTCTTGTCTATCACACATGTATTAAATGCTTGATTGTTCTTAGTTATTGAAGTGTTCTTTTGTTGGTTGTTCAACATCCCCTTTAGAAGTAAATATTTCTTGTATATATATGACTGGAGGAAACGTGCAGTCAGAGCTCCCAGAGCAGGTCTGGGAGCCATGCTTCTGTCATCACCAACTCTGACCTTGATTCTCCATGAAATCCAGTGCATTAAATACAGTAGGTATGCAGTTAATGAAGGAGAGGGGAGTTCTATGCGTTCTGCAGGGCAGGTGGCAATCGCCCATGCTTCTGCCAACTACTCTAACAGAGTGGTTGGGCGAAAGGGAGCTCCAGGGCCTACTGAAAGAGTTCTGGAGATCGAGCTCTGTAGCTCACTGCACGGATCCAATTCTTGTGCGAGTTCCCACTCTTTAAGGGACTCATCCTTCCTGAGGTAGTTTAGTAGAGCTCCCAGCACTAGGATAGGTCTAGTTAATCCAATGCGGACGGCCACATGTCAGCTCGTAGTTGGAGGGATGAATTGGATAAACTCTTTGCACTATCAATTGCCCATATCTTGTCCATTTAGCGCAAAGGAGCTGATTGGCAAGGATAAAAACTCTTGTTCAGTTCTGTAAGGAGTCCGAGCTATGTTCAATAGACGACGCGTGGTATGAGCTCCTGGTGGAGGTCGGGTTTGGTATCCTCATTGAATTTGGTGAATATCTTTTACATTAGGGTCTTTGACCTGATTTGGGGACCTGTCATTTTACCCCAAGCTTTGCGACATAGCCGTTACTGTTTTGATGAGGTCGTGCGTAGTGGTTCCATATTCTTTAGAGAACGTGTAAACGTGTGGTAGTGGGTTTGTGAGTGGACAGTTAAGGCTTTTGACAAGACGCTTAAGATAACATATAGAACATCAATCGAAGTTATCATCATCATCTTGATCCTCATCTTCATCTTCAACCTCATCGCTGCTTACGAGATCATTGTTATACCCCTCTGCATCGTTGGAGTCGTAATCCTCGTCATCCTCGTCGGAGTCGTCATCATCCGAAATATCTATACGCGGTACTGAACTAAAGTCGATAAATAAAGTAGATATGGGAATACATATCGCATCAGGTTCTTGATAGGGTTCATGTACTTCATACAGTAGAGTGGCGGTTGCGTCCCTTGAAAGTGTGGTCTCACTGTACGTACCTCTATGTGACATCACGTTGATGATTTTCTAACCCTCACTAGCCAACGGATCATCTATATAGAATACTTGGCTTGCCGTTTTGGCAAGAATAAATGGAGAGTCGTCGTACCAACTGGTATTCGTGTTGACGGATAAAAGCTCACGATCATAATTTATGCTGTGGGAAACATCATGGTCGGTGTTGTACCACTCACACATGAAAAACACAATCGGCATGCCTTCTTCATACCTTAGTTCGACAACAGCCTGCAGAATCCTGTAGTATATGATGTCACCGGCCATTACCATCACTTCACTGTTATGAGTCCTTCTGATTTGGTCTTGTTGATGACACACATACTTGACACCATTTACGTCATACCGTGAATAAATGGTACAACGCATAGACCTAGATGCCAAAATTTGTACCTCCCGGTTGTATTTAGGAGCACCTTTACGTTGCAGATCGTGCATCTGCATAACAAATGCATGGAATATCAGTCAAATGCATGCCACAAATACAAGCAAGTTAAGGTTGAATGCTTACCCCTTTAAGGAAATGGTCAAGAAACGACGCAATACGCTCTTCATCAATCCCGTTTGGAGCTAGATCAGCAAATTGATCGTGGTGAATGTCTATATACCATTGTGCTTTGATACAGTTTTTCATCACACACCAGTGAGCTGTCGCGATTTGTGCTCTCCTCAGACCGGCAGTCCTGATGCAACCGCTTGGCTTCACGAGATCGGAAACAACTTAGATGTTCCACTAAGGTGCCTCTGGGATGATTTCATCACTCACATTAAGATCATCAAGATAGTTATTGATGTAAGTCATACACTCATACATAATGTTTCGCTCGGCAATACACCCCTCTGGGTAACGCTTGTTTTTGACATCTTTCTTGAATTCACCGAACTGCCTATAAAATTGTACAGTTATATAGTAAGGATATAGACAATTATAAACAGTGAAAAATAATTCATACCTTTCAGTAGAAAACATCTAAGTATAATGTACGGGACCGGTGAGTATGACATATTCGGGTAGGTAGATGCAGAGATGGAATATAATGGTAAAAAAAGATGGCGGAAAGATCATCTCCAACTTGCAGAGAATCATGGCAATATCGCTCTACATCTGGCGGACGTCCAATTTTTTCAACTCCCGGGCGCATATCATCTGGAAGAATTTGGACAACTTTACTAGCGCGTCAGCGACGTGACTTCCCAAATATGGCCGGATGACCACCGAAAAAACACGCTGAAGCATGACATGGCAGTCGCGAGTTTTCAATCCGTAGAACTTTTTATCTGAGACTTTGACCTTATTCTTTAAGCTTCTCGTATAACCTCTTGGACACTTAACAACAGCAATATAATCAAATACGGCCCTTTGATCCTTAGGCCGAACTGTGTAATCAGCCTGAGGCAACGTCACTTTGCTTGACGACCCTTTCTTCACCTAGAGATTGCTGCATATGCCCATCTTCTGTAGAGTTGCACAACATTTTGCATCGTCCTTAGTCTTTCCATCAAGACTAAAAATAGTGCCGAAGACGTTATCACAAACTTTTTTTCGATGTGCATGACATATAATGCATGTCTCACACTAGATGTAATCCAGTAAGGCAGCTCCCAGAATATAGTTACGAGAGTCCAACACAGTCTCTTTTTAAGTGCCTGAAAGGTGTATGCAAACTCATTAAAACTTAATCGAAATTAGAAACTCAGTACTACATCATCTATTAAGATGCGTACCTGTTTGAAGTCGTTATGCGAATGCGTCGATTGAGGAGGGTATGAATGCTTAATGGTCGTTGTGTAAACCTGTCTTGCAGACATAGTTGGTGAGGCAATTCTAAACTCTTGCTTACCATTAAATGTTGTCATATGCGTCCGATAGTAATGATCTAAGGGTAGCCATCTACGTGCGCCCTGGTACGACATTCTTCCATTATTGTGCACCGCATCAATATCGTCCAAACAGATGGGACATGCCTGTACCCTTTCGTCTGAATGCCTCCCAACTCCCTAATACTGGGAAGTCGCTTATGGTCCACATCACGGCTACCCTAATGTTGAATGTCTCTTCACCATATCGATCCCAAGTCGGAACTCCCATCTCTCACAACATTTTAAGCTCCTCGATCATCGGTCTCATAAACGCATTGAGACACTTTTTCGGAGACTTGGGGCCGGATATAAGCATCACTACCATGTTAAACTCCTTTTTCATACACAACAATGGAGACAAATTATAAGGCATCGCAATAACAGGCCAAACGCTGTACGACACAGCCGTAGACCCATAGGGACTAAACTCGTCGAACGCTAGAGTGAGGCGCATGTTTCCGAAGTCTGACGCAAACTGCGAATGTGACCTGAAAATGACAAGACAAAATTCAATACTCGAATATATAAACAGTTTATATATTCAACTCAAACTGTAAATATATACTTCACCTGTCGAAATCCTTCCATGCTTCCCCATCTGCTAGGTGTCTCGGAAATTCAGGATCTTTTGATATTTTTTTTCGTGCCACCGCATTTCCTTTGCAGTGTGTTTGGATATGTACAGACGCTACAGCCTCGGTGCCAAAAGCAAGTACCGGATAGTATTTTGGGCAATCAGCTTACCACCACCTGTATCATCTTGTTCCTATCTCGACTCACCACAAACAGGACATTGATCTAGATATGTATCCTCTTTGTAAAACAAGAAGCAACTGTAGTAACAAGCGTGGATCACCTTATAACCCATGCCGATCTTCTTCAAGCTCTTTTTTGCAGCTGCGTATGAGTTCGGGTACTTGTTTTCTTCGAGTAACAGAAAATTCATTTTCTCAGCCCACTTCTTGAAGGCCATGTCCGTCATATTGCAACCCTGCTTCAGCTGCAATGCTCTAAGCATAAAACACAACGTAGTCACTTTACTACCCTCATACAGTGGAGTCATTACTTTGTCTAAAGAGACGCTGATATGCCATTATATTTTCTTTGATAACTAGATCAGCCTGAAATACAGTGTCAACGCCATGGGGATCGTACGATTCACGGAAGGGAAAAACATCTTGCACGAACGCCGCAGTTGGGTTACTACAAGGATTGACACTGTTACTCGAAGACGCCTTGTACTGTTGTATTTCTCGCGCTTCGCTGTGTAAGTACCATACGGTATATAACGGCATTATACCGTTATTGGTCAAGTGGGCATATATGTCATCCAAGCTGAGACGTGTGCCCATGTTATAACACCGTTTGCAAGGACACGGACACATTCCCGTCGCACTGTTGTCATTCTCTCGTACAAACGTGCAAAATTCCATTACCCCCACAATGAATTTCATCGAAGTTCTTGGGCATTGCATCCAAGATTTATCCATTTTCACTGTCGTATAAAAATATATATTTTTAACAATAAATATATATTTTTAAATCTACAAATTTACAAATTTATACTAAAAGATTAGCATCCACTATCAATAATACTAACCTACATATCAAATAGGGGCAACAACTAACAACAATATTAAGTTTTCAACAACAAATACTAAGCCAGAGATCTAATAGGAGCAACAACTAACAACAACATCATATTTTTAACAACAAATATACATTTTCTACACAAATGTCAATATATATATAAACACAAAAATTACTTAAAAATTAATATTAATAAGAGATAAAGTACCGAAATATTAAATTAGCCTTTAATAAGGGAAATGATGTTGATTTGCTGCTTCAAATCGCCAAAATCGCCCAAAAATCACTCCAAAATCTTCAAATCCCAAAAATTGAGAAGCTATTGGTTTTTGAAGATGAAAAGACCTTTAGGCGACGTAAAAATTATCGTACATCGCCTAAGAGGTAACATAAGGCGACATAGGTATATACTAACGTCGCCTAAAGTACCCAGTCAAACCCTAGTTGACCATCACTTAAAAATGTCGGGGTCAAGGGTTTTAGGCGACGTATGTTGTTTCCTACGAATACATACGTCGCCTAAGAAACAATAAGGCGACGTAAGTGTTACTACGTGGCCTAAGTAATTCATAGGCGACGTAATCAATTGATTACATCGCCCAAACCCCCCACTGGTGTAGTGCTAAGAATTTTTTGCATATACTACAATAAGGCCAAACTTAAAATATTATATTAAAGTATTTAATATCATATACATCAAAAAACAAAATTACATATTTAGTTACAATATTCCCATTCTAGGATTCAAATTTTGAAAATACTGAATCATATATTCATTATCTATAACTTGAAAAACATATTTCTTAATATATGTTACCGAGCAATCATTCATAAGATGATCTCCCAATCAATTCTAGATATTGCAGCAATTTGATGATTGAGAGCCATAAATAGAAATTGGAAAAGATATTAAGAACCACAGATAAAGACCAGAATACCAGAAAACAAAGGACAAACAGACTGAATAATAAAATAGAACCGTCGTAAATAAAAAATATTGTAATACCCCGTACTTTAAATTGTTTTAAATTGGATTATATTAGCTTATTTATACTCATGTGAGTTATTGTTTGGTGATTTGGGTGGTCTGAATCGATTTTGGTTAGTAAATAAGAAGTTTTGGTTCTTCCTGATTCGTTGATTTTAGCTAACTTTGAGCTATCGTAATTTTTTCGTTTCTTATCTAATTAAGATTATGTTCTCGTAAGTGTCTAGTATTAGTACTATTCTATAACTTTCATGTTTTTTCCGAAAGCTAATTCACACTTCACATTGGTCAAAACAGCATGCGAAGTAGGTCGGTTAGTAAATTTTGGTCATTCGGTAGCGCTTTGGCATAGCGTTGTCTTCATCGAATTTTTGGGATTTATCTATACAAAAATTATGAAACCTTACTTCTAGAAGTTGTAGATCATTGAATTACCTTTCCGTGAACATAAAGATCGCCTCAACGGAGTCCCGAACAAAAAGTTATGGCCAAATTACGAACAGTGCGCCAGAGCACATTTTTTACCCACGGACCGGTCTAAGGAATTGACAGACAGGTCCGACCTTTAATTTTGGGTGGTTTTCTGGGTAGCGGACCGGTCTGGTCTTTTTCTAGACCGGTCCAGCAGCTGGCTATGTCGGTTTTGGGCGATTTTAAAGCGTTTTTTCACCCATTTTTGCCTTAATTTCAACCCAAGCTCCCTCCTAACCACTAGAAGACTCTAGAGAGAGATAGAGGTGGGTTCTTTGAAGGATTCTCACTCATTTTTCAACATCAATCCGAGATAAAAGCTCCAAATCCTCCAAATCATCCTCTTGTTCACTATTCATCGTCTTCTTCGTGGTGTTTGCTTAGGGAAAGGCCGAAACCTTCATCTTTCCTCCTTCTTCGCTAATAAGTCGAGATAAGGGTTTATATCTTTTTAAAACTCGATACTACAGTTTAAACTTGTGATATTCATTCCGATTGGGCTATATTTAACTTAAATATTACACTATGGGTATGGGACCTATGTTTTATGGTTTATATGGTTTCAATACTTGAGATATGGTTTTGTTTTACTAATATTATCGAGTTTCAACCTTATTTGTTTTACAAATATATGGCATGATCTATGAAACGAGGTTTTATGATTTATAAAGACTCAAATGTGAGATTTGAGGTGATAGATGCCACCTACACTTGATATTCTTATATTGTGAAATCCTATGAAGTACCCCATTAATGTTTCACCCTTATAAGTTGATGAAAGTGAATTATGGTGGATTTAGACACACTACGGGTTAAAGGCTTCGACTTGTTGAAGTGTAAGTGGTATAAATTACTTCAAATGTTTGTTAAATAACATGAATGCATGTTTTGAGGCAAAGTATGCCATTTATACTTGACGTATTATGCTAATTGAGTTGTACAAGATATCCCTTAGATGTATGGATGCTATTTGTGATGAAATGAACTTGTTAATGTTTTATACACATCAAGGGATATCTAGCGAGACTTGCTAAAGGGTATATGGCATAATTTATTTCACGTGTTTACTAAATAGCACGCTATGCATACTATGCATTATATTTGTGTCAACCAAAACCTTAGAGATCCTTCGGCAAGCTCGGATCAGTCTTATGGCCAATTATATAGGCGTACATTTCTTATCATTGTGCCGGGAGCTTCTTATGATTATTGTACCGTTCTGGATATGATATGATCCTGATATAGATCCGGATATAATCCTGATATGAAGGGATTATATATTTATTTGGTGCTTGTCAGGATGTGAAAATAGGCAGGGCTTGGTGCCCTTGAATTGAAAAGCCCTAAACTCCTAGGGAAGCAATGTTTGGCCACCTATAAGCCACCAGTGAGGAGCCCGAGAACCTAGGCAATTGGCAAGGCACTAATAATTATGTGGTTGTGATATTATCGTTGGACTAGAGGTCTGATTCGGTTACGATCTTATGATATTCTCCGAGGCCAATGGGCCAACTTATGATTATTGACGGATGATTCTATTGGGCGGTCAGGCCCTTGCTAAAGTTTGGCTCGATGTGGTTATATATATTCTGGCTACGTGGCTTAACAGTTAACACAAGGGAGGTAACCTGCATATGCGTAAGCACGTATAGTTTCATATGATGATGGTTTTTTAACCAAATCATTTGTTAAAGTATGATTTGTTATTGAACTATGAATTATGTGTGCAACATGTTATTCCCTGTTTCCTCCCTTACTGAGCTATGAGCTCACCCCCTTTTTGTTAACCAAAAACAGGTATTCAGGAGTCTAAAGAGGACAGTGACGTGACGGAATTAGAGACGAGTTAGTGGCTCTGATACAGACTCAATTTAATTATGTATATGTTTTTATGGGAAGCCACGGCTAGCCCGAAATGCGGTATATTGACTTGAACATACTTAGTTTGGTTTTGTACAACGGTTATATGCATGTGTAAGAATTAAATTATTGTTTTTGCGCTTCATGACTAATAATACATGACATGCATATTACTTTGGTTCTTATTCACATTAATACCCATTTTACTCAATCTAAGATGGGTTAGTGACACTACAGGTCTTAATTACGAGTGTTATCCTGTCTATTAAGGTGGGGGTGTTACAAATACAGACATAAAAGGGAGCTTCACTTTGATCAACAATGTACAAATACAAACCACCACCACCCCCCCCCCCCCCCGAACTTGTACCTTTTCTTACACATTAACCTTTCCGCCACTTTCAATGTGCCCATCTCTAAATACAACACCCGCCCTACACTTATGCATGTACTCGCTTCCAACCCCCAAACATAGCATAACTAACGAAAAAGTCCAAAACCCCGGGTGGGGAGGTGGCCCCCCTTCGACCCCATGTGTCTCCGCCCATGGGGACAGATTCCCATACATAGTATTAATCTTCCTGGTCATATCTTTATTCATTATCAAACTAACACAAACCCTGAGATCACAAATTAACATTTTTCTTGTTATTTTTAGGCAAACTTAGGACGCTAAACAGAAGAAAATAAGCAAGAATACGTGTTATGGAGAGATAAGGAATAACATGTGTTGATTTTTTTCTCGTTAAACGAGAAGATAATTTATATTGGGTTTGCAGTTGGTTGGTGAGATAGTGTAGTTTATCTATAAAAAATTAAAAATAGACATAGTTGTGCTTGTACTAGAATTGTAGATCGAAAATGAGTGAGCTTACTTTATCGAAGAAAAAATTGGAAGGTAAAGTAACAATCATCACTGGCGATGCAATCAGCATCGGCGAGGCAAAAGCACGTCTCTTTTCCCTTCATGGTGCACACGCCCTCATAATAGCAAATATACAGGAAGAGAAAGGTCACCAAGTTGCTTCATCAATCAGCTCCAACCGCTGCACCTTCATCAACTGCGATGTTACTAACGAACACCGAGTCAAATCCATAGTCGAATCAACGGTGTAGATCCACGGCCAGCTCGACATTATGTTCTGCAACGCCGGTATCCTCAGCACGTGCGACTCCTAACAAAACATTCTCGGCTTCGACCTTGAAGCCTGTGATGCACTATTTGCGGCACAACAGCTTGTGTGAAACACACAGGCGTGGCGGCGAAATTGGGGGTACGAAGAATATTGATTACATCATGTTAAATCACGCGGTGCTGGGGTTGGTGAGATCTGCGACGGCGAGTAAAGATCTGCGCGCGTACAGTATACGCGTCAACTGTGTGTCGCCTTCGGCGGTGGCGACGCCGCTGTTGTGTAATTTGACGGGGGCAAGTGCGATGGAGGTTGAGAAGAGTTTCGGGTTGTTTTGTTCGTTGAAGGTTGGGTTCTTTTTTTTTCTTTTCTTCTCATTTTTTGTTTTATTTCTAGCTCAGTGTACGGTGTACTCCTGATTATTGTCAATACTGGCATCATGATGTAAGAGGGAAGGGTTAAGATTCAATTTTCATCATTCCCATTCAAAAGACAAACAAATAACAATGACTTCCAATTTCCAATGTTCGTTGCTTTATAATTTTCATTCTTGTGTGCATATTCTTTTATTGCAAATCTCCGCATTGTACGCTTTCAAAATTCATTTTAACTATTGCTCCAACGGATTAACAATGGGATTCGGTAAGAATTATCACAAAGAATAGCCACAAAGTCAGTTTCCCTCATTTTCTTTCAATTTTTTTTACTTTTTTTTACTTTTTTTATGATTAATGTCTAGAAGGGATACATAAGCATTTTTTTTTCTTTATTTATTTCTCATGACGTAAGTTTATGTCAAATACAATATACTATAGTAGTAAATTATGAAAGAATGGTGAGCTTTCAAGCAAAAATATACTAAATGGTCAATGAAATGAGTTGTCTAGCATATTAAAGTTGTGCTTATTTGAAGCAAAGAAAATAAACCATTACACATGAAGGTAGTAATATTTGAAATTAACAATTTGCTCGCATTATTTTAAACTTTAAAAGTTAATAGAAGATTTCAATATACTTTGAAACCCAAAATTTAAGGTTGGTGTTAATTACATACACTACTTTACTCGGTAACACTTTATTTTACTTATTTAGTGCAATGTGTCACCACGAAATTATTATTTTATTTTATTTTGAAACAACGGATTAAAAACCGGTGATTTCTTTATTGCCACAATAACTGGCCAATAAGCACACACGATAAAACAGAGTATAAACAGGGACTAACTATATACAGGGGAAAAACCCCAACCTTTAATATTATTCACTCAACATCAATAACTGGCCAACAAGCACACACAATAAAACGTAGTATAAATAGGGACTAACAATTTACAGGGGGAAAATCCCAACCTTTTATATTATTCACTCAACAATGTACAAGGAAATACATATTACAAGTTTATATATGAGTCCCGCAACTCTCTCTTCTCTAAATTTGTTTTATCTCTCTAAAATACAAAGCATTCAAAAGTGTCCTGAGCTCCACATCTCATTCTATATATATTACAAAAATATACATTTGAATTTCAAATTTGAATTGCCTTAGAGCTTAAGTGAATTATTGTTGCTTATTGTAGTCAATTCTCATATTTGACAACAAGCCCATCACTTCTACCAGCATTGCAACAACCATCATTGATTCTACTACCCTAAATGCCTTGCACCAAAACTACGTAGTTTTGGTTAATTTGAGAAGCCATGAATTTAGCTATGTCCCACACATAATTTAGCCGAATATCTAGCCCACATTGCAATTCCATTGTCCAAGTTGTTGTGCCGGATACCCACCACGTGCCCACATTGAACCTAGTATGCCACAGCTACATCTAAGTCCTTATAACACCACTTAATGAAATTTTCAAAGTGGTAGCAAATCAATCCCACAAGTTAAATTAGTCCTCCCTCGGGCCCACCACCAAAATTGAACAAGTCATGCACCTCGGGGTATTTTCCCCCATAATAGAACAGTTAATGAAAAATCCCAAGTGTTAACGGTGCACATCAGGTCACACAAGTTCGCATTGCTTAAGTGCCGCACATTTAGACAAATTTCGTAACGCAACCCGCCTACGCAGGAAGCGTCTATAATTTTGCATATTTGGTTCTTCCCATGCACAACTTGGTAATCAGTGCAACTAAATTATGCTGAATTCGCATTAAGTTAATTCGGGACTGGTACAATAACACCAAATATATGCATATTATCTCGATACAATAGAATCAAACTAATCTTAAAATATTAAAAAATATTTTAAGTGCTAATATTTGGGGCTTTTAGTTTTTAGCTTTGCGAATTTAAATTGTTTTGCTTTTGACCCACATCATTTGGGAAATTAGTAACTGGCCCAAAGAAGTGGATAATTACTAAATATTTTATAAATGTTTTATTGTATTTTTTTTCCTTTATGTTTTTCCTATCTTATTAATTGTTCCAATTAAAATTTATTATTCACTTAAAATTTTATTTAGTTGTTGCTAGAATGTATATCTTTTAGGAATATTTATGGTTTTAAATTCAATTTTAAAAGTTTCAAATTTGAAATTTCGTAAATATATATTACAAGTGATAAGTTTTGGTAATTGTTGCCTTGGGATAAATATACACTAAAAAATTAAGAAGTTGACTTCCAATAAATACAAAATATCAAATATTGAACGTGGGACATCTACAAGATATATTAGGCATAAATATTACACACAAGTAAAACAAAAAATACAGTCATATTAAAAAGGAGATTAAACAAGTAAAACTAGAAACATAGTCATATTAAAATACCAAACATTAAAACTTGAGGCATCTAAAAGTCATATTAGTAGTAACTATTACATATAAATAAAACAAAAAAGCAGTCATATCAAAAAAAATCATTACACAAATAAAACTAAAAACATAGTCATATTAAAAAAATTACCCAAGTAAAATTAAAATGACATTACACAAGTCAAACTAAAAATACAGTCATATTAGAAAAGACATTATACGAGTAAACTTAAAAACACAGTCATATTAAAAGCATCAAGATCAAGAATATTAAATATAAAGAAATGTAGAGAGATGTGTTCAAAAGAGTGGAAAGAAATAATTTACTAACTTTATAATGAACATTCTAACAAATCATTATTCATGCACCAAATAGAAGATTATTAATAGTTTTTTGGATCATGCATTGGATTATCGCAACAACATATAAATCTACATTAGACCTTTTATAGATCTCATAGTTCATCATAGACACTAGACTTTGACGTTAATGATTGATACCGTAAATATGTGTTTTTTTACTGCTATATTATCTTTGTAATGGAAGGTATTCGCCACCAGAATTAAGGGTCAACTTCAAAACCTCCATAAATAGACGGATAACAATTTGTAGAGAGATATGTAACCTTTAATTCATTTGTATTATTTGTAAATTAACTAATTTAAAAAAGAATCTTAGTAGAGATATATATTATTAATTGTGTTAGATAAGGATAACACTATTAGATGTGATAAATATTTATTATTAATTGTATTATTCAATAATGATAATTTAGTTAGATTAGTCTTAAAAATACTATAATATTATAAAAGAACAAATTATTTTCGAATTTGGGCTAAAAAACAAAATAATTGGGTTAAATTAAAAAAAAAATTGGACTATTTACTAATTTGTTAAATACAATAAATTTAAGTAAAAGAATTTTTAAAATCTTGGAGCAAATATTAATTTGCTAATATTTTAATGGGTATAATTAATGTGGCTCAAATCTAAAATCAAAAACTTAAGTCAATAAAAATTAATTAATTGATTTTGGAAGGACTAATATTTGTCCACCCACAATATGCACCTGGATATTCTCAAAAGTCGAACAAAATGAATGGGTGTGTCGAACTAGACGATATAGTGGGGCCTATTAGTGGACCCTTTATGTCCTTTCTTTTGTCTTGAACCAATTAGCTCAATGCCCTTTCCATCTCTCCAAGAGCCCCCATGCTTTCAACTCATCCCACCAACAACTTCTAAATCACCCCGTTTTATCTTTAACTTTTAAACAAAGAGGTACTAACACAATTTTAACCTCTGCTTTTGTCAAACTACACCGTCTTTTACTCACTATAATTAGTGTTAAATTTGTTTGACACCACAACTAATTAATGTCTCGGTAAAAAAATTTATCATATTTTCTCAACACTCAATAAATCCTCTTTCCAAAATAGAGTAAATATCGCAAATGGCTATCCAACTATTATAAAAGTTTTAAATTAGTCACCGAACTTAGATTAGTTCCAACTTAACCACTCAACTATATAATTAGTTTTAAAATGGTCACTCCGTTAATTTTTGCTGTTAATATCTGACAGAGATGATTCGCACATGCCAAACTCGGGGGCTTTTTTGTCTTTCTCCCTCCTTTCCCTCCACAAAACAGAGTAACACTAAAAATAAAGAAAAATAAGAAGAAATCTTGAAGAAGGAGAAGAAAGAAGAAAGGAAAAGAAAGAAGACGAACCTCAAAAGGGAAATGCTGAAATCAATTAACTTACCCAGCAAATACAAAAGCATTACCGTAATATGTGCAATCTTCTCACCTTCATTCTAGAGAGAGAAATTAATCGAATTTTGAGAGAGATAAAGTTTGTGCCTTGAGGACGTTGTTTGAATAATTGATCGAAGATTATTAATGGCACATAATAAGATCAGGAACGATGCAAGCAGTAGAGGTAGCTGCAGTAGTGGGAATTACAACAGAGGCGAAAGCGTTGTAGTTGACGTTGGGCGACGTAGAAGCTCTTACGGTTATTGTAGATCCGGTTCGAACACCAGTATTTCTCATTGTCAGTACCTCAATTGCGTATTATGTATATATATCGGCATTCGTTGATAATTCGTTCATAAATGTTGGTGTCTATCTCTGGTAGAATCAAACTTTGATCCATCAAGTAAAGTCCCCACATAGTGAACTGGATTAAAAAAATCAAATAGAAAAACATGACAAATAGCAACTAAGAATTGTACAAAAGAATGAAGTTAGTAAAACATGACAAATAACAACTAAGAATTGTACAAAAGAATAAAGTTAGTAAAAACAAGTGTGTGTAAATTGTAATCAGAATGTTGGTGATGAAGAATTGAATTGATACCAGTGACTTCATCGCCAAATTCAGGGGTTTCCTAGCCAAGGCCGCATTTGAGGAGTTTCTTCTTGAGGGCTGAACCTGAAGGAGAGTTGATTTGTCTTTCTTCACCGACTTTCAGAGGGGGTGCTGATTCGATTACCTCCCCCAGTTCTTCGTCCAGCTCGTCTTCGTCCCCAACGTCCGATGCATTCGTCCCTCTCTTCTTCTTCTACAAACATTTGCTTTCAATCGTTTCTTTTCTTTTCTTCTCTTTCCGACAAAACACAATACATCACCACCTTGTCAAGTGAAACAAGAATAACCATTCGCTGCTTATTCTTCTTTTTTTTTCCTTTCTTCTTTCTTCTCCTTCTTCTAGATTTCTTCTTCTCTTTCTTTTTTTTTAGTGTTACTCTGTTTTGTGGAGGGAAATGAGGGAGAAAGACAAAAAAGCTCCTGAGTTTGGCATGTGTAAGTCATCTATGTTAGATATTAACAACAAAAATTAACGGAGTGACCATTTTAAAACTAATTATATAGTTAAGTGTGTAAGTTGGAACCAATCTTAATTCGGTGACCAATTTAAAACTTTTATAATTGTTGGATGGCCATTTGTGGTATTTACTCCCCAAAATATGCTATTATATTTCTCTGTCATGGATACTCAAATTTCAAAGAAAATTAGATTTTAATTATAAGGCTTCCACTAACTCAATTGATAATTCCAATTAAGAGTAATTGAAGATTACAATTGAAATATACAACATCAAAAAAATAGTAAGGAATAGATCTTCTACAATGGTTTTTTTTTTTTAATGCTTTAAGCCTACTCTAAGCAAAATAAACTACACCTTAAGAAACGAATTTAGTTCGAAAAACTAAAAAAATGAGCAACTCCTTTGAGCGGATAAAGATGCAAGTGCTAACAAGGAGGAACAACTTTCACCATCCATCTAATGAATATATGCACACATTCGAGTCCCAAGAGGTCAAAATTGATTATATCTATGATGTAAACCTCACAATTAGTATGTGCGTAATCGCTGGCTTGAAATGGATAACCTTTGCGGAGGATTTTTGTGCAGCATTCAAGAATTCAATGGTTTTTTTTTGGTAAATAAAAAATAAGGGATTCTTTGGTTGCGAACTTATCAAAACTAGAAAAAGAGAAATGGGGTCAAAAAAAGATTTTGTAAGTGTATACAAGAACACCCTTTTCAAAACATGTTGTTCTAACATTTTCAATATCTCAATTAAGTTCTCTAAACACTCCATCAAGTAGAATTGAATTATTTTAGATACTTAAACTTTTAATTGACTAATCGAAAGTGAACTAATTTCATAATTAAAAAAAATTTCACAGCCAAACAAGCCTTAACTAATTATTTACTGGTACAAAATATTATTTTACATACAATTTATTTTATTCCATCCGCTATACACATTTTGGAGGCTAGTTTTATAATTGCTATCGAGAAAAGAACAATTGATTTTCGGAAAGTATCAAATGGGCTACATCTAGGATTGCATGCCACTTCAATTTACTAATGCAAAGTACGTTGCACGTTCCACAAAGTACACCGTGCTATATGCAATTAACTCAAAGAACACACATGCACACAACTCTCTCTCTCTCTCTCTCTCTCTCTCTCTCTCTCTCTGATGTTTTTTATTTCAACTTTTTCTTAGATGAAAGAAACCAAATATAAGTAAAAACTATCAGAATCAAGAAAACTGACAAGTCTACCTAGAACAAAATTGACAAATCCATGAAATCATGGATTAACTTAGCCGGGTCAAAAGGATAACCCTGTTAAATTAACCAAAAATATCGCACTTAGTCGATCTCCATCGCTTGTTATGAAAAAACATGATTTGACTCCGTTCAATAGTAACATAGAAAATTATGATAATTGATTTGTGTGAGAAGTTGAAAATTAAGTTAAAATATGTGGCGAGATTTACTCTTGCTTTAAACTTTTTTCATGAAATGGGACAGTCTAATCTATAATTGAATTTGGAATGGGAGCAAAAGTAAATTCTTAAACACACCCTCAAAGAAATGGCAAAAGATTGTTTCCAAATGGAATTGTAACAAAGCAGCATTCCCTCTAGTTTAGCGGGGTGGGAATTTTCAACATAAAATCAACATTTTTATGTTAGGGAAATTTTATTTAAACATAGTTATGACAATGGGTTGGATTTGGCCAAACCGAATGCAGCCCGCCTATACATACCCCGGCCTCGACCCATTGTATCAAAAAATCTGAACTCGCCACCACCTCGATGCATTATAATTATACGGAATTTCAGCATTCGAGGGAGAAAAACATGATATTTAAGGTGGGTCAAATCAAACGAGGTTATTTTAGGCAAACTTTACCCCAACCCGATTTTTGTTGTGAAAAACTTAAACCCGCTCCATACACACCAGGGCAGGCCATTTGTCATAAACCCAAATTTAAGCAAAGTTGACCACACTTATTCTTGATGGATTTTTATTTATTTTTTTTATCAAAAACAGTTTTAAATGAATTGACCATTTTTTTTTTAATAACAGCCTTCAAATAAAATTTGAGGCAAGAGTGAAGCAGTAGTAGCAGTAGTAGTAGTAGTAATCCACAACAAAAAAGAAGATAAAGATGATAATGAGAACTCTTCTATGTTAACCCATCATTATAATCCACATATTTCTTTTAATGTGAACCCATCTTTTTTTAGTACTTGATGAACACTAGTTTAATTTCCAGACCTCCCGATGACAAAAACCACAGGGATGAACTCCGGTCATAATTGCCGGTGGCAAGAAAAATAGGCCATTACTTTTGCAGTAATTGCCAAAGTTTCACCATTGCAACATAAACTGGCCATCTACCTCTATATTCTCTTCCGCGCACCATATATATCATGCTTTCTTAATGTCCGGTGACGGAGAGCAAAGAGAGCAAGGTGGGTAAAGTAAGAGATACGCGAGACTGGAGGGAGAAAGAAATTCAGAGGAAGATAGAGAATAGAGAAACCCACATTTGGAAAGAGAGAAAAGATTGCGCCGGCACTAGGTATAGTCCGGTAAATTTTAACTGGAAAATAATGACAGGGTACACAAAGCCCTTGTACCTCTTTCCCTCTCCATATGCTAACATCCTCACCTCCCTTGATGCAATAGACCAAAAATTGATTCTCTTAGGTTTGTGCATTTACAGGCACAAAGCAAGAAAGAAGATAAAGCTTGGATAAATTGGGTATGGGTTAGCTTAAAACATTGGTCAACTTAGCTCAAATTTGGGTTTAAATAAAATTTCTCCAACATTAACTGCTCGTTTGGTTCGAATTTTTGTTCGTTCCTGAAACCCGACATTGGTAATTTCACACGAAAATATGATCCTTGTCAACTTATAATTCAACCTCTTGACGTGACCTATAAGAAACTCCTACTGTATGTTTACCAATTTAAGATTCCGAAAATGAACAAAAGTTTGAACCAAACGAGCACCGGAGAGAAAACAATGCAAAGTAAACAAAGGGCACTGGTGCATTTCCTCCATCTAAAATGGGTGTCTCAAACTGGGAATTTTACAGGTCTAAAACTATGAGTATATAAATGTATGTCCAATAGAAACAGCAACAGCAGCAGAAGAGATTGAAATAAATTGCCCCCTCTGCCCTCTCAATCTCCTCAACAAAATATAAAAATCTAAGAAATATTACACAAACCCACCAACAAATGCATCAAAATAAGAGAGAATTAGGAGGGGGAGAGAGTCCCATCATAATTCATATATTGTTGTCTCTACTTCCCCATCAATACAACCTGCTCTGTATAAATTGCTGATTTAAAATGTGGAGAGAGAGAGAGAGAGAGAGAGAGATTACATTGGGGTAGAGTGTTCGAGATGATTAAAAAATACCACCACCTCGAAAATTGGTGTTAGCAGTCTGTGTAGGAGAATATCAACAGAACCCAGATGCACGAAAATAACAAGCAATTAACTCATCGGTTAATAATGCTATTCTTGCCCCCGGATAAGAGTATAATCTTATCGTGTTTTGAGGACACCTTCACCATCTTCCAAACGGAGGGCATCGGCAAGGTCACGGGACAGAGCATTTAAAGCAGAAGGATCAGAGAGTGGCGGAATGGTAGCTGAAGAATTGGCCTTCTTTTGATGTAATGCTTTCTCCCGTTCATCATAAAAGTCGAAATCGTCTAAGATACAAGTATCGGCATCATGCTCCTTGAATATTTTCAACATCTCAATCCCATGTTCCAGTTTCACCTTTTCAAGGAAAAATAAATACGAAGATGGGGTTAAGAGGGGAGAATGTGAAACCATAGGATGATTGAAGAATAACAGGCAAAAGAAAACGGAAAAGTATTTTGATTGATTTCGGGGTAATTTAGAGGTCACATGTACCAGGAAATGCGTAGATTTCACTTCCACTTAATGTACATGTACTTTTGCCCAATTTTGTTATTTACACTTAACCTATTTGCACTTTTATATTAAGGAAAAAGGTATAGGAGGGATGGCAACAGGTCAGGTTTGGGGTGGGGTTTGGCTAAACCCGAATCCGTTTTCTAGCAGGCTAACCCACTTTCTAGCACGCTTTGACCCCAACCCGCCCACCTCTTGTAAATTTGTAATTTATAGGTATTTCAAAGGTATTTAAAGTTAAAAAAATATATATTCGGAGCAGGGCAGGGCAGGTCAATGGGCTTTATTTTATGCAAACCAAACCTGACCCAAGGTAGGTACTTTGAAAACCCCGAACCCAACCCGGTTCAAAATAACCCGCCCCATTAGGGTTGAGTAGGGTTAAACACCCGCTGGGTTAGGCCATTTTGCCGCACCTTAAGTTTTATTTTACACTTTTATGTGATCATGTATACTGTATTTGGCGAGTAACATTGAAGATTGCTTCCTTTTGTTCTCTTTTTTTTTTTATTTTTTTTAGTAGGAAGATGACATTGTTTCTATTTTGTCATGGGGTTGGATTAAAAGGGAGTTTGTCAAAATGGTAGGCACTGAAAACTTGGTAGGCACAGAATGCTTAAGCTTAAAGCTTTGACTTGCATTGTAATAGTTTTACCCTTTTCTAAAACGAAATAAAAGAAGACAAGGGAAGGTCTAAGTCTCTTCCTTGAGCAATGAGCTCTTCTGGCTGTTTTAGGAATTTAAACGGCCAACAAGCTAACCTGTTTTATTGTTAGTAACTACTAAACTAGCTAAGGGAAATCCAAAAGGCATTGGCATGCACTCTGTCGGTCTCAAATTAAGAGTCCCACTTTCCTTCTTGGAACGTCTCATAACGTAATCAATGTACCACATATCTGGATAGCAATTGAGTTTTATTCAAGATTTTTGTTGTGTCGAAATTAGTGTTTTTCGTAAAATTTCAAAAGTCAAATTTGAGACAGAGGCAATAATATTCAGTACGTGTTAGGAACCATCTCTCCTCAAAGCTTAAGCTGTTAGGAGAAGGAACCGTAATGAATATCATGCTTAACACCCTCCTTCAATTGTGAACCCCATACTGCACGTGGAGAGCAGACAAATTTCAAATTTCGAATTTCAGATTAACAAATGGGGGATGGAGGTGCCAAGGCTTGAACCTTGGACCTCCCAGAAAACCAAGCTCTGATACCATGTTAGGAACCATCTCTCCCAAAAGTTTAAGCTGTTAATTGTTATGATGGGTTGAAAATAGAGACAAGTGATTTGGTGAAGTGTTCTATTACTTATTAAGTTTTCCATAGAATAAAATTCTTTAGGTGGTGGGTAAGAAAATATTTCCACGGAAAATAAGAAAAACACATGGAGAATATCTTACCAAATCACTCATCTTTTTTTGCCAACTTCTCACAAAAATTAGTAGTATTTTCAATCATTTTCCAACTTTTTATCAAACGGACTCTAATGAAACTGAAAGCTCCTTAAATACATCAATTTTATTTCCTGAGAGAAATTTTATTCAACTAAGATTATTATTTTATTGAAAAGTAAGGAAAAGGCTCATTTTATTTTTAAAAATAAAATTAAACACAGACAGTCATACCTCTTGAGAATCACGGCTGTGAGTTACAGGCTTATTGTCGTTATTTTCAAGTAGTATATGGCGAAATCGACTGTTGGGCACATCTTTGAGGATATGCCATTTGACAGGGAACTGACCACTCCATCTATCCTGCTGCCAGTAGTCCGCGTCATTCTCAAAATCCACAGATCCAACCATTTCAGCAACCCCACAAAATTGTCCACTAGCATTCACCTAAATATAAACAAGAACAATTAATTAAACTAAGTACATTAATCAAAAGCAGTACAGATTAAACTACTTGTATTATTGGAAATATTCAAACACGTAATTAGCATTCAATAATACACTATACAGGCACATAAAGGTTCGGGCACTGGCATTTTTTCTTTTCTTTTCTTCTTCTTCGTTCAAAGTTCTCATTAGGGTTCTAAGTTCGTTTTTATGCACTCCTCATCCATGTCTTCTTTGGTTCTTTTGTATTTTTTATTTTCTTTCTGTTGTCTTTCTGCCCTATCTTCTTCTTCCTCTTTATTTTAGTTCTTTTTTGTTCCTTCTTTGTCTTTCTTTGCTCTATACAAGGCCCTTTTTTCCCCTTCAATCTCTTCTCTTTTTCCTTTGGACTGCCGGTATATGATGCATTGCTTTTATTTCTGTCATATATATAACATAGGAGGGTATTTGAAGTTGACAACTATGTTGTCTTGTACTGAAGATAAATTATGTTGTTCTTTGTTACCGGCTTTTGAGATGAGGATACACTATCACTATATTATGTTGATAATAGGATAAATGCTCTTTTTGTGATAGTATTATTAAGAATTTAATTGATTTTTTTGGGTATTGAGGCTTACGCCTCACCTCTCCCACATTCAAAACAACTCTATCCCGCCTTTTGCCTTATACAACATTGTCTCCAGCAATTGCTTTCCTCATGGTATCGTCCTCTCCCTGACATCTTACCAGCAGGTGGTACAATTGCAAGCAGCCGTTATCTAGTATGTACAATTACAATTGCAAGCACCAGTTCTAGCATTGTGGGCTCAGGCGCCTGCCTCGATTGCTTCTCTGATAGGTAGAGACATGTCTCTCTCACCAAATCATCCTTTTTTTATTTTTCAGTAGTGGTCTTCTCTTATTCTGTGAGCTTGTTTTCTCTACTATATAAATTCCATTCTCCAGACTAAATTCATTTTAGTCCCATTTTGAGAGGTCAAATTTATGTCCCCCTCTCCTTTTGTACACCACCAGGTTTGGGCTTTTCATTCCCATTTTTTAATTTAGTGAAATAACTCTCTAGGGCCTGGGATTTTCTGGTCCTAGAGATTCTTAAAAGAAAATGTAAGTGGTCACTCTTTGTTTACATGGAAAACTGACTATATCACATGTAGGCAAGCGAATGTCAATGTTATACGCCAATTACTTCGTTATTTGCTTTATGCTGGTGAAGGATGTTACTTCAACTTCATGCTAGCCATGCAAACAGACCACGATGGCGAATAGAAAAACTAAATAATTAATAACTTACAATGTGTAACCAAGATAAACTTACGAAAATAATTACCACAAGGAGCAGTCATCAATCTACCTCACTTAAATACGTCTATCAATTGCTAGGCCATTTTCTCCAAGCATAATTTCAGAAGGAAAACATTAGGATCCAGTCCCTGAGAAAGAAACTTTTTAGGATGCGGTCCTTGTAGATGCTTCTTTTTTCGTATCTTTCCATCACATACACTAATTTTCTCGGCGCAGTTTACTGTGACCGAGAAATTAGTATATGTGACCAGGAAATACTAGTATCTACCAAATAGTATCTATGTATATTAGTCTTCGCCAGAGGCAAATAGTATGGTATCTGTATCTCCAAGGGCCACATCCCTTACAACAGTTGTGGACCGCTATCCTTTAAAGTTTCTATCTCAAGGACAGGATCCCAAAAACCCCATTTACAAAATGCCCCATTCCCCCAATTTGACTCAAAGCAGTGTTTGTAGCTTGTGGCATTGTCATGCAAAATAGCTTTATGAGGTCATTTCACGACAAAGAACACTGCAAATTCCCTCAGTCTTCAATAAGTACATATAATTGTTGAAGTACCAGGAGATATAATGTGTTTAGCTGATATTTATGCAGTGCTTATCAAACACATTGAGTAAGGGCAAGTGAATGATAAGTGACAAGGGTAAAAATGCAGTCAGGAGTTGAGTCCAGAAACTTGGAAAGTGAAGCAACAGGAGGTATATGAGCCCATTTGGAGCAGCAGCATATCTATGAGCCTATTCAATCTCAATAAATTTGGGATACTTCTTAATATGTCTTTTGCGCATTGGCATTTTTCTTTTATATTTTTACACGACTCCTAGTCCCTTGTATCTCGTTTAGATATAAATTTTATTATTGATAGCTTCTTGTTTCTGAAAAGAAGATACGAAGTAACCACTAACCAAGTTGCTAGAATTCATAAAATTGGTTACACCATGCCACACCAGATATAAAAATGAAAAACATAATAGCTTACAGCACACAATCGCAGTCGAAAACGCCACTAAACAACATGAAAGCAAACCAAAATAAATTTTTTAGGTTGAAAGATAAAAGTGGCATACCGAAAAGAAGAGAAAGACAGGACAATTGCCCAATGTCTCCTTTGCTTCATGATAAGCGGCATCTAACTTTCGGTTTCCAAGAGACGTACTTGCCCAAACGTTGTACTTGACACTTTTGTGAACATTGTCTTCACTAAAAGACTTGATTATAAAGAACTTGGCATTCTCATAGTCGGTGACAAAATCCGGCCGGTTGTATAGATCAAGAATAACCCCAGAAGAAGCTTTTTTGGAATTTTCTTCTTCACTAGTATTCTTACTACCCTTGGGCTTTGATGCCCTTGGTCCTCTATTCGAAATACCATGTGAAGGAACATTCGAAATGTCCATTGTGTCCCTTTCCCATAATCGCTTACCGCCTTTGTTGAAATTAAATTGATTAAGGCGATTAGTCTGCCAGTGGGAAATGGATCCGCTGCCATAATTTGAGTTCCTATGAGGGAAGTTTCTTGTGGAGGAACTTGATACCATTCCAAAGCCATGAGAAGCCTGCAATTGAAAGAATCAAAAAAGGCAAATTCATTATGTTTTCACTTATCAAAAAGACAACAAAAGAAATTCTAGACCACAAAACAACTGAGTTATTTACAAAAATGAAATCCCATCTGCTGATTTATTGAACCAATCTCATAGCATAGCCAACGTGAAGAATTTAACTTCATTTAACAAGAAAAATATAATTTTTTTAAAAAAAAAGGTTGCATCAACACTCATTTCATCGTTCTAGAAGGAGGAGCAGCAAGCAAGTGCAATTGGACAAATGAGTTATTCACAACGCAAAAAAAGTCCGATTACATATGGGTATTCCTTGATGACAATTTATAGATCGAACTATTCATATCAAAAGAGAAGATGGCAGCAATGAAAGAAGGAATGAGAATCAATGTTGAGTGTCTATTGTAAAGTAGCACTAGTTCTATAGCTCGATTAAAGCTAATAAATGATCAGGGTGACGTTGATGACTACCATCACAAATTATAATTTGTCAAAATTATGAACAGTATCATTAAAACAGTGTCAGATTCTTTTACTTTATCAAGGAAACAAGGACTGCTAATTAAAGTTTTGAGAAAGGGTGTTTTTAAATGTACCAACATAATCTTGCTTCTCGCCCAACTTATACAAAACTTTTGACTCACCGCAGAAGCATAGTCATAGATGTTTGATCCAACACTCAAAATGTTAACATTTCTAGTTCCAAAATCACAACCAACCAATGAAACAATAAAGTATCTACACTCTTCAAATGTTTAGCTCTAGAAAATCGACAATAATCATTGACCAGATCTGATTGTGATTTTGGAACTAAACATATAATTTCCTTAGTGCAAAAATCCAATAAACATATTTAACATCTGCAGTTTTTCTTTTAAATAATTTTTAGTTTAAAGAGAGAGCACACATATGCTTGTGGAGTGAGTTCAAAGTTTTTGTCAAAAGTGAGGAGAGAAGCAAGATAATGTGGTTGTATTTAAGAACTCCCTTGAAAAAGTACAACTCTAGCTTGAAAGAAAACAAACCTGTCCAATAGCATGCTCATATGACCCGAGGACACCCAATGGCTGCTGATAAGGAGAAAAGTAGCTTCCCATGTCCGATGGATTAGAGAATGGTTCGCCAGATCCCAACTCCCCGGGGAATTTGTAGAAACCCATGTTGTTACTATTTCCAGAAGGATTATTGCCTCCATCAAAAGACCCGAAATGTACATAATAACCTCCTCCTCCTGATCCTCCTTGCCCTAAAACCCTACTGTTGCTATCTTGGCCGCTACTTCCTCCTGCTGACATCATCCCAGTTCGAGAAATAGGAGGATGAGCCGCACTAACGTTGTTGGGGTAATAACTAGGTATTTGATGCGGAGAGTAGACCTGCCCATCAAACATTATTGGGGACATGGGACTAGCCAAAGGGGAAAACTGTCCATATCCCATTTGGGTATCAAAGCCATATCCAGAATGAAACAATAGCGATTGGTTGTCGTTGTACATTGACTATGCCACATCAGCCCAAAACATAGAAAAGAAAGTTTAGGTGAGTTTATGTATAAGGAAGGAAAAGGGAGATGATAAAAGCACCCCTAAATTGTAGCCTCACCACCACATGTACTACCATTTAAGCATGACGTACAACCACCACAATGCATGCATGTGGAGGTGAGGCTACAATTTAGGGGTGCTTTTTTCATCAGCCAAGAAAAAAGTGGAATAAGATGCAATAAAAAAATATCTTGTCCTCACCGGAGGTACAATCTGCAAGTTGTTGGCATTAACGTAGTTAGAATATTCACCCCAATTCCCTGAGCTGTTCTCATAACCTGAAGCTGGAGTAAAGATAGAAATGAAAAAACTTTTTCTATCTTTATAGATTTATAGATGCACAAATAAAAACATGAAGCAATAGCAAAACCTAGAGGAACACTATGATAACGTGACTTTGATTGCAATGTTAAATATAAGGGTGTAGCCAAATTCTCATATTCCAATGTCATTTTTACTCTAGGTCAATGTCAAGGGAGAAAACGATACATCTAATTGTTTTTCATTCACTTTCTCGAAACCATAAAAGCTTACTCTAAAAATTTCAAACTCAGCTGACAAAAAAATATTTGTCTGCACAAAAGTATATATATTTGTGCTATCTACTGAAATATCATTAGCTTTAAACCAGTAAGAGTGGTAACATAATGGGAAGCTAACCTCCAAAATATAAACTTTGGTCCGAAGGTGAATAAACGTCGAGTGGGAAGACCGAGCTAGCAGCTCCACTAGAATCCAAGGTGTCCAGCTCATCAGTTAAAATTCTTGAAGGCCGTGTGATGGCTGCTGCATCCGGAGAAGGATTTGCAGAAACAATCCTTTCATCGTTGGGCGAAAGTGGCTGATATTAACAAATGAAGTACTAATGGAACACATTTACTTAAAAGCTAACAAAAACATTTGAAAAGTAAAAAGATTAAAAAAACTCAATTAGGTCTCTCCCAAACTTAATACCTGCTCTGTCAAGTCGTCAGGCATACCAGGTCTCTCGCCTGCATCCACATTAAGGTAAGCGGAAGACAAATTAGCAAAGCATTAAAGAAATCCAGCAAAGATCCCGAAAATTGTCCAAATTCAGTAACACCAGAGAGAGAGTAACTCTGAATTTGAAAAGGAGAATCTCATGGGCCATGGCCTTTTTAGCACTTAGTGACAAAATGTATTTGAAACTCTCTCTTCTCGCAATTTCAAGAAGTAATTCGATATCGGCAGCAGCTTGACTTGAAAACAAATGGAAATAGTCTGCCTAAGAGAGTGGCTAAATCAATTACACCATAAATTTGTCAAACACACCATGACAGTACCGTGGCTAGTCCAGGGTAGAGTAAACTGGTACCTATGGTTCATCGAGAGTTCTCGTGCATCTAATGTGTGATCCTGATTAGACGTGTCCAATAGCATAGTAAAACCCTTGAATACACATCCCCATAAATCGCCATGCTGTTTACATAGCACCACCACAAATAAACGACATAATCTTCTTTAGATTTTCTGGGTCATAAGAAAGTCATTGGTGGGGTGGGGGTACGTGTGGTGCAAATAAGGAGAAGCTGAAAACTTATGAATATCATCTCCCTCACTTAAGGCAGCTACGAAGGTTAAAGGTGACTACTGACAAATTTAACAATCAATCAAATCTAAACTGCTCATTAAAGATCATCCTGGATAAATGCCAGTGATAATTGAAACATCACTCAAACCAAAGTTGGTGCGCAAGTAAATTAACACTTTTTGAATGAACATTCACAGGGTGGAACATACTCTATCTATCGAAGTGGGGGAGAAACCCATTTTACCGAATGGCATTGACATAGAGCTTTTTGTTATGCCAGTATTGTCAGTGGATAATTTTTTAAATGTAAGGATTTCGATTGGTCAAAGGAGTAATTTGGCTAAGGTGATGACACTTCTAAGGAATCAGCTTTGTGCTTCATCAATTCTTCAATTATAATAATCTTTCTTTTTCTGCTTTCTTTTGAATTCGACCTGTGCACCTAAATGTACTCGTTTAAGTGTTAAGCAGGCTGTTTTATTATTCATCATTTACATATCATTTACCAAGTTTGCTTCGAGAATGGAAAGTGTGGCAGAGGCAATAAGACAACAGTTGCTCTACCATAAAGGATCTTGAGGAACTAATGATCGCAACCCTACAGGAGATACGAGGCAGTGTAGACAACAACAGATAACCATGTGTGTGGAGTGTGGACAAACAGCTTCAACATAATTCTGACAAACTGTTGAGGCTATAAATCGCACACAGGGAAATAAAGTGCTTTGCAAAGCAATATATAATATCCAAGGGCTACTCCACTCATTGACATCTGGTTTTGGGTTGGATGCTCCTACTCGAATACGGACAACACTTTGTATTACATAATTGAACATTGTCATAAGGGTTAGTTTGCCAAAACAAGGATAGCAAATTCAAATATTCAAACTTTGCGCTAGGGTGACACGTGCTTTTTGGTTTGTTTTTGGAACAATCTTCCATAGCTTTTTCAGGTCATGTAGTTCACTTTCAGCATTTTTTCCTCAGTTCTCTCTTGTTTGTGTTTTTGTTATTTAGTGAACCTCTAGTCTACCTTTCCGTAATTCATCATTCTTCTTATAAACAAAAGATCTTTGTTTCTAATAAAAAAAAAATAGGAAATAGATTGATTTAAACTGATTTCAAGAAAAATTTAACATAAGATTTCCAATCCACAAGCCCTAAAATAATTATTAACAAAAACAAAAAAAAAATAGCACTAGACCTAAATTCCCAATTTCATAAGCCCTAAAATAACCAACAAGAACTGCATTACACATACAGAAAACACAATTTCCTTACAAGCTCAATGAATGAGTGTAACATTCTTAAAACAAGAAACTAGTTTGTTAAAGGCCACCCATATTGTCAAAACAATTATCATTACCAAAGCATAGTACTACTTTAAGAAATTATACCTTATGCTTCTAAAGTTGTACATTGCTATGGAAATAAAGATAGTTGCTTGGGCAATAGTACCACCCTTGTTAAAAGCTAAAACAGATTCAAATAGGGTTTCCAATCAAATCAATCTAGGGTAAAATTAAACAAAAAAAACACCCACCAACAATCAAGGGTTGTTTCTGCAAGTTCCATACAAGAACTTCAAATTATACAAAAATAAATGCATATACATATAGATACATATGATAGACTGTACCTGGATCCTTTCCGTGTTGACCCGGATCATCATCCATGATTGTTACTTTTATTCCAAACGTTCAATCAATCAAATCAAATAAAAAGACCTAATTGAAATTGAAATCGAATCTACAACATAAAGAAAGAAAAAAAGACAAGTCGGAACCAAATCTAAGAGAAGCGAATCGAATTCTTGCGCGGGAATTTATTTGGGTTTGATTAGTTTCTCATTATTTTGTTTGTTGGATCACAAGAAATGAAAAATAAAAAGGGGTTTTAGGTTACATATATATATACATACACCATACAATGTGTGTGAGATCTCATCAAGGAATCTCGAATCTCAAATTACGTTTTTCATTTTTCTTTCTATATTTTAAAAAAAATATTATTATTAAATTATTCGGTGCACAGGTGATATTGTGATAACTCTCACCTATATAATTTAATGAAGAAATTTTTTTAATAATAATAATAAATAGCCTCGCAATCTAGTGTGAATATGTATTACTCAAGAATGAAGATTCAGTTTTCATTACAAGCAAATATTTTTATTAAAAGAAAAATAGTTGAAGTGATAAAATTGGAAATTAAAAGTAAGAAGTAAATTTAAATTGTAATTTTTTTAACAAAAGAAAAAGAGTTGAAGTGATAAAATTGAAAATTTAAAGTAAGACGTAAATTCAAATTATAAAAATTAGTCTTATTCTAAACTATACATGTGCCGTCTGACACGATAAAGTGTACTAAAATTAGCAAATATTATTGTTACAGATTTTATCGTTACAAATAATCACTAAAAAAAACAAATATTTTATTCCAATATTTTCATTTAATTTTTGAATTTTTGAATTTTTTTTTTTAAAAAGGCGTAGGTGGTGGAAAATTTAGACCCAACTCACAATAATGATTTGGGAAAATTAGTTTCGTTATGGTAACTAAAATGTGAGTTTAGATAAGGGATTTTTTTTGTATGGTAAGTTCCCTTGGTAGTGCTTATACTAATCCAGTAGTATATCCTCCGTTTTATGTGTGTGTGATTGTTATATTGAACTCTCAAGGTCGTCGATCAATGAAGGATATGGATTACAAGCTTTCCATCTCTCAAGTAATTTAAACAGCATTCCACAATCAACAACCCTTCTTCTGAGCCCTTCCTTTTCTAAAGTAAACAAGTAATTTATTGATAATATACTCCAACCTTCTCTCCCTTATTCACAAATAACAACTTCTAGCGTTTATAGTGGCAGAGCATTCCAAGTTTATATGATTACAATCAACACGTGTTACCCTTACCTTCTGAGCCCTTCCTTTTCTAATATTGGTAGACGTATATTCTGCTATGCCATTAGCTTAGTTCGTCATATGGGTTCCTAATAGGGGTGTTTTCGGTTTCGGTTGGGTTAGAGATTGGGGTACCTCAAACCCTCCCCAAACTTCATAATTCGGTCTCAGTTCGATTTCGGTTTTGATACCTATGAAACCCAAACCCTCCCCAAATCATTCGGTTTCGATCCGATTCGGTTGGTTTCGATTTTTTTTATATCGTTAAACTTTAGACAATTTCTAATATAAAAACTGAATTTTAAAAAAAAGTAAAACTAAATTGAAGCACACAAGATCTGCTCGCTATACATACCCAAATCATCAACCTTGAACTGATGTAAAGCACACAAGAATTCTTTCATACATAGTCAGTACATACACCCAAATGCATCACTTAAAATGAATGCATCACAAGATTCATATATAAATTTTCTTTGAATATGTTCCAAAGCTAACATACCATTTTACTTGTAAACTAACAACAATATGACATCAAAAAGAAAATAAATTCAAAAAGTAACAGCTAACTTCTATGCATCTAAATTGATCCACATAACTATAAATTAGTTATAAACAGTAGCCGATTGTAGATGCACCAAACACAAGGGACGTTTGATATTATCTTTCTTGGTATTTCAAGTTTATATGATTAAGATATGCATATATACTAATTTTCGAGCATTTGTGTTGGGAATGAATAATATAAACTCACCAATATGTAGATTAATAATTCCATTTTTTAAGTAACCTTCACAACAACCAAAACAAACAAATATATGGGTCCGACAAACATTGGAATTTAATAATTACAAATTTGAATAATATTTACCCACACAGTAAGCTTAATTGCCAAATTTTTAGGTGGATTTTCAACTTCAGGTGAAAGCCCCCATTTTCCATTCTCTCTCTACTCCTCCTCTATCTCTCCTCCATCAACTCTGCCGCCGATATCTCGCCAGGATCCACCCTTGTCGTGACAAATCCAGACCAATACTGGACCTCCCAAGCTCCACATTTCCCTCCGCTTCATAGTCGCCGACAATGACCCCGACACCCACTTCACTTATCCAAATCCCATTTAAATGAAATATATATATTTCCTTCTATATCTACACTACATGCTCTATCTGTACATATATATATTCAATAGTTTAAACACAGCATCAAACGAAAGAGAGACGATTAGACATATTTAGTTCATACTTGACCGTTTAAGTAGTGAGGATGAGATTCGCCTTGTAGGGGTGAGCGTGAGCAAGAGAGAGAGACTGAGAGTGAGATGGCACTGAGAGTGAGAGACCGGAGCATCACGAGAGAAGAGAGAGATGGCACTGTAAGAGTGTGAGAGACGTCGACGAGAGAAGAGAGTTTGTGACTTTGTGCTGTGGCCTGTGTGCTTTGTGCTTACTATTTGTGAGTGAGAGAGGCGGCAGTGCGCCACACTACTGATATATCATATAATTAGGACTTTCGTCTTTTTTTTTAAGTTTCGGGGCCATTCGATCTCTTTCGAGTAAACTGAACCCGAACCCGAACTGACTCGAATTATTCGGTTTCGGTTTCAATTTTTGCTTTCAGTTTCGGGTTTTTTTTGGTTTGGAATATTTCGGTTCGTATCAGATTGATTCGGTTCGTTCGTTCAATTTTTGAATTTTCGACAACACCCGTAGCTCCTAAACTGATTGGGCCAGGCTAGCTTGCCTTAACCAAATTTTATACCCCCTCAATTACCCCTCAAGCATGTGGTCTCACCAACAAGGTAGAGAACACATGCTTGAACTCAATCTTCGACCGAAAGCTTTTAAGAAGGACTCGGCCTGATTCCACTCGTCAGTCATCGGCTGGATTGGTTCATAATCGAAGCTCTGTCTGCTCTTTCGAATTTTTAATTATCCCTCTTTTGTCACATTTTTCCGAAAGGTTTAACCACCCTTTGAATATCAGACCAAACAATCGCCTTCATTCTTTTTCTGCTACTTCGCAAAATTGGGGATTTCGTTTTTGAAGGTTTTTTCTTTGTTTGTCCTAGGGTTTGCTGATTCAGTCTCCCCTTTGCCTGTCTTGCATTCCGTCTCTTGTCTATTCACTTTTACCTCCGTTTTCTTTCTTCTCCCAAAAGCCCTAAAAAATCCAATGGGTTGCTACCAACTCACAACTGAGGAGAAGGAAAAAGGAATTCTAATGCTGGTTCCTTCCCAAGCAATTCGAGTGGGAGGCACTTAAAGGAGATAGGATGTGATTTCGGAGAAGCTCGCCTTCGATTGTGGGACGTACCCCATATACACCTCCTACTTTTTGCAGGCTGGGTTGCGTGTTCTTTTCGACCCCATTTTGGTCGATTTTCTCCGCCGAACCCACCTCCACTTGAGCTAAGTAGCCCCCAATACGGTTAAGATAATTATGGGCCTGGCTGAGGTGAATTATGGGCCTGGCAGAGGATAGGTGGTATTTAAAGGGAAGGTCGAAGGCCCCGGCCTTGATTCTTGGCCTATGGGATTCTTGCAAGTACACGTATAGGGACATAGTGAACTTAAAGGGAGACGTCGAACCCAATCCAGCCGAGTTCCCGGTTCTAAAGCAATGTGGTCACCCTAGTAAGTTATAGGTAAACTTAATGCAATGCTAATTAACTATTTTTAGCCTCCTGTCTCACTTAATCATTACTTTCACTTTTTGCAAAAGAAAGTGTGTTCAATAGGCCTGGGTGGAGCACCGTCTGGGAACTCCTCATTTCGCAACCCTCACAAGAATCTTGATCTCTATGAAAATGAACACGCATGCATGCACGAGCATTTATACATGTATACATATTATATACATGTGATACAAGTCAAAGAAGGAAGCAAAAAGGACACCCGGACGAGAAGTTACGAGAATTACTGGAAGCTGCCGGAATCGAAAACTGTCAAATCTTGTGAAAGCTTGTACAATGATACTTACCCAATTATGATCAACCTCAAACTTTTAGGGTTGTTATATAGTGGCATAAGGAGTAGCATACTCGAAAATCAACTCGATCCGACGGTCGGATCTTCAGGAATTCAAAAAATTGGGAGTTCACTTTGGCTAATCAAATGGAGGCCTTCTCAAACTCCGATCGATGACAAATTTTGGACACAAGCTAGAAGACATCTGGAGGCAACACATATTCGAATTTCAGGAAAATCCAACGGGTAGAACTTCATTGTCGTATAACAAGTGGGCATGTTGTACATAAGTATGTTTCCTACGCGGGAAAAACTCTTCGTACAAATCTGAGCAAACAGAGTCCTTCTCGAATTTTGATCGGCTTAAAATTTTGATAAAGTTTATAGGACTTCTATTTCCGCTACATATCCAAAAATTAGCATCATCCAACAGCTATAACTTCAATTGTCATACAACAAGTAAGGTTATTGTACGCAAGTACATTTCATACGCTGAAAAAACTCTTTATACCAATCTAGTCCTTACCGAACTCCTATCAGCCTCAAATTTTGACATGATCTATAAGCTTTCTATTTCCAATACATATCCAAAAATTAGAAACATCCAATGTCTAGAACTTCACTTGTCGTACAACAAGTGAGCTTGTTATATGCAAGTACGTTTTGTATGCGGGAAAAACTCTTCGTACCAATCCAAGGAAATAAAGTCCTTCTCGAATTCCAATCAGCTTCAAATTTTAAAAGAGTGTAAAATATTTCTATTGCCAATACATATCCAAAAATCAACATCATTTAACGATGGGAAGGCTTTTCAATAAGCTCATAGAGTCCTGGTTACAATCTATTTTCTTGCTCTCAAAGTATTTTACAACTATATATAGACCCCCCCTTCCATTCATATTTTTCATCAACAATCAAGGGGATTTCGTGGTACACACCAAGAGACCCATATTATCTCCCTCCCAGAGGGCTCAAGTATAATTTTCTCTCTCCACTTTTATTTATTCCTCAGTCTTATAATTCAGACTCTTGTTTGCATAATTACTGTCACTTGATAGCTTTTCAAAATCCTTTTCAAATTGTTTTTCAAAACTAAAGGCGTATAACAAACCCTAATCCAATTCTAAAATAGTATTATTACTTCTTACTTTTCCAAAAGTCTGGATTAACAGTATTATTATACGAAGGAATCGATAATCACTGTATATCCAATCTAACTCATAGATTGTGATGTATGTGTGATAAATACTCGATTATGATAGCACTAGGTTCCACATCGAATCAGTTTCCAAAGCCCAATGCTTTACAAAATCACTTGTTTCATTGCATCTATTATTATCAAACTCTCTTTTTTAAATCGCATATGCATTTATTTCCAAAATCCTGGGTGAATTAGAAAACACTTTTACCATTCTCCATTTACCTATAAATACCTCCTCTCATTTATTCATTCAACACACAATTCTTCTTATCCAACACAATTCTTCTCATCCAAGATCTATCAATTTCATCCAAGAGATATAAAGCCATTGGCAATACAAATACAAATCAATTCAAGAAGAGATAGAAGGGTCTTATACTCTCTTTTTTCATACCCTAAAAATACCAACAACCCTTATACACTTTCTATCTGACACAGTTTATTATTTATCATATTGAAATATTTGTAATCATAATTCTATACTTATAAATAGAATTAGTGAAATTGTAGAGAGAAAAATTGGTAGCTTGTATTCTCATCCAAGTTGATTGTTTTTGAGCTAATACAAAATAAGCACACTCAAAAGGAAGACGTACTGCCGGAATAGCATAAGCATTACCGGGGGAACCTACCTTATTAAAAAAATGTCATGTGCTTATTATTGCGCCACATTTATGTTTTATTCACCGATAGTCACTTATTGATTGGTTAATTATCTACTTCTAGATTTTGACACCATCACAAAAGAAGTTGTAATAATAGTAAAATTTCTTAAGATTTTTTATAATGCTAGATTGCGATTCTCGGGATCTTTATATGTTACTTCAAATTGTTTCTTTAATGAGCTTGTATTAATTCATAGCAAGTTGCTTAGTTTGACAAAAATGGTAATTACATGGTATCTTCAATGGCAGAAAATATGTTAAAAAAATCGATTAATATTGGGACATTAAGAACATTAACTTATTGTTATTTGTTATCATTGTTCTTGATCCTAGATACAAGTTAAAGTATGTTACATTTTGGTTTGGTCGTTTGTATAAAAATGAAATTGCCAAGGAGATAACAAGAAATGTGAAAGATGTCTTACTTCGTTTGTATGAGTGGTATGATAATAATAATAAGCCTAATATGGTATCATCACAAAGTGAGAATGAACCATCAAGAGTTAGGTTGGTAAATGAAACTGAAGAAGAAGGTCTTGATTTTTTAACTTCTCAATTCAATAAGCATATGGAGTTGGGGGATAATTTAGGGGCCAAGTTGGAGGTGGATAGGTTCTTAGCGAAAAGTTGTGAGGTTGAAGATAAAGACAATAATTTTAGTCTTTTAGGCTGGTAGAAGAACAATTGTAGTAAGTATTCAATTCATTCTTGTATAGCACGAGACATATTTGCGATTCTCATGTCTACCGTAGCGTCTGAGTCGGCATTTAGTATTGGAGGTCGTGTACTTGACCCATTTCGTAGTTCATTATTGCCTAATACGGTGGAGGCACTCATTTGTACACAAATTGGATTCATTCTTCATCAACCCCAATTAATCTTCGGGATGTTATGGACGAAGTGGAACAACTTAAAAAAAATTATTCAGGTAATATTTTATTATTTCTTTTAATATATTTTTGTTACTTAGCAATTTTCATAACTTTTTATAATAATATTTTTGTTTTTATTTTTAGAATTGTTGGGCTCAACATCGAACAAGGCTTAGATGGTTCTTCATAAAGTCACAAGGATGGGCAAACATTTGAAGACCTGCTTGAAAGATTATTGGACTTTATGTTTTGGAATTAATTAAACTTTATAAGTTATGTTTGATTTGTTATCTTAATTCATGAATTTGGTTTGATTTGTTATCTTATTTTATGGATTTGGCTGGATTGGTTATCTTATTTTATGAATTTGGTTTGATTTAGACTTTATTAATTGTGTATTGTAATTTATTGGACTTTATTAGTTATGTCCATTTCTTTGTTTTATGGATTCCATATTGCTTATTGTATGAGCATTTCTGCCACAGCCATTATACACTGTTAATGGGCTGAATGATGTTTATTTGTATTAAAAATCAGTTGAATAATGGACTACAAAATGAGCCTTTATTTGTATTTAAAATTTTCTAAAAAGCACAAACAAAATAGGCCCAAATAAAAAGCACAGACAATTTAGACTGACCGAAACCGGGCCGTTTAAAGTGGTCCGGTCTTGGTGGCATTTTCGGTCCGGTCCAGTCCAGTTCCAAAAATCGAAAGACTGACAACAACGGTCCGGTCCGGTCAACCGAACAAAGCATTTTAACTTCCGGCTGGCCACTCCCTCAAAGAAGAGTAGGAAAAAGGGCGCACCCTCCAAAGCTGAAAAAGATGAGGCTTCAGCTAAAATCCCTCTATTGGAATCCGAGCGCTTGCGATGGATGGCGCTTCGGATGTTGACGCCATTATCCCCCTAACTCCTAATACTCTAAGGGTGCGTTTGTCATGCGAGATTAGAAGTAAAATTGGATTAATTAATCCTATCCGGTGTTTGTTGTCGGAAATGATAGGAAAAATAAATCATATCATGCATTTGACGCAAGGGTGGATAGGATATTTTAATCCTATCCCGCATTTGGTGCAATACAGGATTGGATTGCACTCAGTATTAATTAATCGTATGAAGAGTCTTAAAGCAAATTTTAGCGAGTGGTTTGACTTGTTTGTGAAAAATGGTAGTAGGTTTGCTTGGTACTCGATAACCATATGTTGGATTGCTGAACCAGAAGTTTGGAAAGATAAAATAAAGGTATCTTTTAAATTTTATAATTTTTTGGGAGTAAATGCATGTGTATAATTTTATTTTAGTTATTAATATTGAAATACTTTATAATTTTATGATATAGGCGAACCCAAATGCCAAAAAATGGATGCACACTCCAATTGTCGGCTGTGAAAAGCTTATTGAATTATTCGGAAAAGATAGAGTAATAGGTGCTAATGCAAAAACTGTGAAGGAGAAACGAAAACAATGGGATAGTTCAAATAACGAGAATTATGAAACCATTGATGGTATTGATCAACTATTATCACAAGATGAAGTTACTTTGGAGAATTTTGATGGTATTGATAATTATGAGGATAAGATGACATTTACTGGAACCACTTCTCAAGTAGTTTCTCAAAGCGCACGATTCAAAGGCAAAAAAAGAAAGGTTTCAGCTAGTGACGATATAGACGCTGACATGATTAAAGTAATTCAATCAATTGTAGAAACAATTAAAGAAGAAAATTCTATACTTGAAAAATCTCAACCACAGGTCTACTCTGAGCAAGAATTATAAAATGACTTGGAAGTTCTGGAATTGCCATCCGCTGTGCTTATGGATGTATACCTTCTCCTTATTGATTTTTAATCCAAGATAAATGTTTATTACTATAAGTTTTTATTTTTCTAAAACTATTAAAATTATTAATATAAAATTATAATTTCAACTACAAGAGTTATTTTAATTAAAACAGAGTTATTTTTAATCAAACAATAATAAAATTAAAGTCATTCATTTCCCTTTCGTTCGTTTCCTCTCCATCCTTTCAATTCAAACGGACCGCAAATTATATCATATCATATACTATTATAGTATCACAAAGGAAGTAATACTATCTCTCTTATTAATTGCTATAATAATTACCGTAATAATAACACACTTAATATCCTCTCTTATTAATTGTTATATTAATTGCCCTAATAATTCATATTTTTTATTATTATAATAATAATTATCTATACTATGATAGTAAAATGGAGGAAGTAACTTTCTCAATTAATGATATCATTTATTATATTAATTAATTAATTTATCTATCTATCTATTACATTATATTATATTACATAATAATATTATAGAAGAAGTTTCTCCATTTAATATATCATTAATATGTATTAAATGTACTTATTTCATTAATATTTATTAATTGTATATATTTTATTAACTTATATATATATATATATATATTACATTTTTTTTCAAGAAATATATAATTTCAGTTTGCTAAATTTGTATTACATGATGCCCAAATTATTTACATTTGATGTATTCCATGTACTATCATCAACTGTTTCCTTAGATAATATGATTCTCTTACTAAGATTTGCAAGGCCTTTATATATATATATATATATATTTTTTAATATGACCAATCAATATTCTTATTTTTTTTTCTATTCATATTTTCACTATTATTGTATTTTTTGTACATTATTATTTTATTATTTTTAATAAAGAAGAATTCAAGCGAAAATTCAATAATAAAGTTAACAAATATAGACTGGCAAAAATCATAGCAAAATGCGATATAAAATTATATATCTTATTATGATTTTTAGATTTCTTGATATAGTTGTATTCGTTATATCAATCTTTGACCCCACATTTAATTTCATGCCAAATTGAAAGTTCTAATGTAATTTATTTATCATTCAAAGTGTCATATAATTATCTCTATGCATATTAAATCTGGCAAGCAAAGAGTATGAAATTTTTTTGCATAAATAATTCGCATAGAATGTGTGTTTTATTTTTTTTCTTTCTTTTTTCTTTATCTTGTCATTTACATTTTTTATCAAACTAACTCTTGTGTACGTGCGTTACATGTGGCTTTAGTATTTTATAAAGATTATTAGTCTTAGTAATAAATATGTAAAAAGAATTAGTTAATGAAGTAAAAAAAAAGAAGTTCTATCCAAAGCAAAAGCTAGATAAATATATAACAAATAAACCAAAAACAATAATATCAAGTGTAGAAGACAATATAAAATTGTAAAAGAATGGTATAATCAATTATGTGTAATAAAATTGTTGCGCCAAATTTCCGCGGATGGCCAAGCATAAACCTATATTGAAGTATATTATATCTACTCAAAAAAAATAGTATATTATATAATAAGTACATTTATTATTAGTTTAATTAATTGCATTTTTAGTTTAACCAATAGACAAGGAAATTAATTAAATTTAAAGTGTACACAACCAATAATAATAAAAAAAACTAACCAATAAAAACACTATTGTCAATTATTAACCACTAAAAAAACACTAACCAATAAAATCATTTACACAGATAGAGAACTATTGTCGACATAAAAAAAATTATAAAAACACTAACCAATATCCACTGTTCATTTATAATAATAATAATAATAATAATAATAATAATAATAATAATAATAATAATAATAATAATATGTTCGAAGGGAGAGAACGAAATATGTATATTTCGAGAAGGTGGTAATCTCTCAATTTTTTTTTTGATATGGCTTATGTGTGTGTATATATAAGTTTGCGAATTGAAATTGTAGTTGAAATTAATTAGAATATAATGTAAGAGATGTAATATCATTGATACCAAAATAGAACTAGGATCGAGATGTAGAACAGAAATATAAAACTTAAACGTTTATTGAAGTTGAACAAAATTACAGAAAAGAAAAGAAAAGATTACAGAGGAGAAAACAGCGGAGAAGGGAGAAGAGAAAAGAAAAACAAAAAAAACAAGACCCCTTTCCTCTGTCAACAAGCCTGACTTAAATAGAGGAAAAAGAGAAAGCAAACAGGAAAAGTGCACAGTAAAAGCAAACAGTAAAGTGCACAGTAAAAGCAAACAGTAAACTTAAAATAATTACAAACCGTGTTTTAAACAGTACAAAGCAATAATTAATTGCTGACTCTTGGTTGCGTGTGCTCCTGTATTGCAGTCGTTTGGCCAAGAATCTCTTGCTTTAATAAAGCTGTCGGGTGTCCATAATTAGCCTGTGAAATTTACTCCACTTGATTTTTCCCTTTGTCTTTTTTGGCAGGTGGAGTGGTTGAGTCCTCATACAGACTAGCGAGCCATCTACCCATGTGTGTCGTCATATCTTCATTAGGCTCGGCAAAATTATCATCGTCATCAATATCCATCAGTTGATTACTTGGTTCAGATTTTATTTCAGACTTTGAGTCTTGGGATACTGACATAAAATCTTCATCCATATCCAGTTGAGAGGCCAAATTTTGTAAAATTTTCGCTCTAAGCTCTTTTATAGGAGTATTGGGGAATTTCTCTTTAAGAGAAGCCAAAGAAGGAGTTTTAAACTCAGATTTTTCAATAGCTTGCTTCTTTAAGAATGCGTCATCATCCTCAGATTTTTTATTGAACTCAAGAAATTCAAATAAGTCTTTTTTAATTTGGACTAATAAATCCGTAATATCAAATTTTTGCCACCATTTGTAATAATAATCACGAACTAGTAAATATAAGCCATTACTGCGAGTGGTAGTATTATAATTCCACTGAAATATCCATGGAATATGGTATTTTGTAAAGAAGTGTAATAACTCAAAATTAGAAATAGGATATTGCTCCTTAATAAGAAGCTTCGGATGATTTTTGCTATAAGCAATAAATAACTCATATAAGTTATTTAGGAGAACATCCTCTTCAGGGCCATTAAGAATAAACCACTGAAAGAACCAATGAGGAAGAGATTCTAAATAAGAATCATCATTTTTAATGCTGTCAATACGGAAAAACCAAGTATGGGAATTGTATTGGTTTTGATATAAAAAAGCTTTTTTCCAAGCATCAATATAATCCCAATAATTATAAGTACGGGGATCTGCTATATTATCGGAGTAATTAGTCCTTAACAGTTGTTCTTTATTGGGATTTAATCCCCATTCTTCAATACTAATAACTCCTTTGATAAAGGCTTTGTTGAAGGCAA